>PISX010002333.1:0-163958 GCA_004024625.1 Mellivora capensis | reverse complement strand
AAAAGTAGCTAACAAGCTACTCAGCCCACATAGGGGCTCAGATCTTGACTTATGAGGACCAAGCCATAGCTTCTTGTGCTTTTTATGAAATAGACTCAGTGCTGAGTTCCAGGTGAGCAGATGATTAGAAGAACTTCACTATCATGTACTCAGGGGTATTAAAACACTGTAGAATTTTAGACCAAGATACACTCATGCTGCCTCTCAAATACACAATATATAAAACTGCAAGACACAAGTTCATGATAGAAATAAACTAACCACCAATCCTGACAAATGTTGTTTTAAGGAAGAGATTCTTGTATGGTAACTAACTGGAATTTAAATACAAACGGGGGGGGGGGGAGGGTGGTTTTTGCCTGTAATAAGCACATTACCTTTGTACCAAATCCACATAAAAATTATCCTAAAATGAACCTCACCCTGTCAAATCTTAATTTTACTACCATTCATTTTCCACCCAGCTATGATCTGATTCTCAAGCAGTTAATTCAAACTAGCAAGTTTTTGTCTTGTCTTGCTTTATACAAAAGCTAAAGTTTTCTTATCCCAAACAATCTTCTTCCTCTCCTTAAGTTACACCACAGGACGCTCCCCTCTACTTAAAACTGTGTAAAAACATTTCCCCAGTGCAATTAAAGCCAGGCAGGTCCCAAGCAGTCATACCAAGGGACAGGCAAGCAGGGTTTCAAGTACCAGGGAAAAGAGCACAGGGCAAGAATGAGAAGACTGTGACCACGTGTGACTGAATGGACGGCATTTTGTTAGATACTCTAGACTCCCCCATCAGACACGCTGAACCGCAACAGCTTCCCAAGCGTCCATGCAGGACAGCAGCTACCTCCCAAGCTGGGTTCACTGCGGTGCGTCTGAACACACACCTCTCGATCCTCAAGAACCCTAACCCAGGAGTACACGGAGAAACCTAGAGCTGGTACGGGGACCAATCATCCTAGCAGCCCAAGGGAAGTAGAACAGAATGTGACCCCAGCTCTCAATGGGCTTTTATGTAACTGCTCCCCGAAATGTGTGAAATTTAACGAATCTTCAACCACCCCTCTCCTGAAAACCTTGAAATAACTTCCAGTTCATTCTCTCCGCAGAACTGTTAAACACACAGAGCGTTCTAAAGACAGCCACCAAGCCACCTCAACACGCATTCGACTTCCAAATAGTAATCTAGACATTTAGAAATCAAATTCAAACTAGTAATAATAGCCGCCAACTGCACTGGGCTGATTCCACGCGCCAGACGCGGCTTCCAGCCCATTCACTCCCGACACACTTACGCGGCCGTCACGGCTACTGTCACATCACAGGGAAGGCAGAGAAGTGCAGGAACTCGTCCAAGGTCACAGAGCTGGAGAGTGCGGAAGCCAAGACCTGAATCCAGGCTCTCGGACTTCGCCGGGGAAAGCGGAAACACCGCCACCGCTTAGGAGGCACGCACGCCAGTGGCTCAAGTCCGGAGTCCCTTCCCCACTTGCTGCCCACTGCCCCCTGACCTTGAGGGCACAATCAAAGTAAACTTCACATTGCGACGCGGTGGGACAATATCCACAGGAACAAGCGCTGTGGGACGGAAGGAAAACGGTCGCCCAGCGCCCCTCCCACAAAGGCAGAACATAAACAAAGCTCTGGCCGACCCGCGGAGAAAACCACTCGGAGCCCGAGGCGGAAACGTCAGGACACACGGACGCGTCGCGTCGGAGGACTCAGTCCCCGCTGCGACGACGGCACGCAGGACCGAGCAGGAAAGCCCTCCAACTTGGCCGCGAACGGGCTGGAGAGGGAGGTCCTCCCGGCCGCTCCAAGGACCACCCCCTCGCTCGTACTCGCCAGGGAGGCGTTCAGGACCCGGTCTCCGTCCGAGCCACAGCACCGGAGTTGAGGCGCCGCTCGCAAGGGCCATTTACGCACTCGGAGCCGGGCTCCGCGCACGCCGCTGACTCCGCGGCCGAAGAGCAGAAACCCACAGAACTTGTCTCCGCAGACGGAGTCCCAACAATGGCCTTCGCGAGTCCACGGCGAGCTGCCGCCCCAACTTGACACGCTCCCCGGCCCGCGCCCGGGGGAAGTTCTCCCGGGCGGGCGGCCGGGCGGCGCCCGGGGCGGGCGGCGCGGCCGCACCGAAGCGGGGCCCGTCCGGGTTAGGGGCGCGCCCCGCCCGCCGCCGCCGCCGCGCAAGGCCGCGGACGTCAACCCGGGCGCAAAGTTCGCCGCCGGCCCGCGGCCCGCTCCGGCGCCCGGCCCGGCGAAGCCCGCCGCGACCCGCGGCGCGCGGGCAGGCGGCTGACAGGCGCGGGCGGGGACGGCCCGGGGAGCCCGGGCGCCGCGCCTCCCCGGCCGCCGAGCGGCGAATTCCGGGGGGGAGGGGAGGGGGCCAGGACGCTCCCTCCCCGCGCCCCTGAGGTCGGGCGGAGGGGCCTCGCCGCCCCGTCCGCGCACCGCGCGCCCCGCGCGCCCCGCGCCGCGGCCCGCTCCGCCGCCCCCCCCCCCCGCCCCCATTACCTGGAGGTGCCCGCGACCCGCCGCTAGTTGCGCTCAGGCGGGAAACGCGCTCACCGACACCATCAGCGAAGCGCCCAAAATGGCGGACGTATCAAGCAGGCCTTGAGTTCCCCCCGCCCTCCCTCCGGCCGCCTCACAGCCAATCGCGACTCTATCTCCGCCCCCAGGCACGCGCTCATTGGCCTTCCTCTCCCGCCCCCTGCAACCTATTGGATCGCCCAGCGGCCAGGTTGCGCCCACTCCGATTGGCTCACAGGCCCCGTCAGTCAAGCGCGAGGGGAGCGTTCTTTTCCCATGGACTCGACGGATCCGGAACCTCTAGGACCCCGCAGTCTGGAGAAACAAATCAGAAACCCGGAGAAACCTGGCTGGTTCCCCCTCGCCGTAGCAACAGCAGGGCCTCCGTTTGACGGGCGCTTTGGAGCACCAATCCGAAAGCCAATGCTTTTTAAAACCAAAGGGAGCCAAGCCAACCCTGGCGGTGGAGCGGAGGAGGCCCGCGATGACGTGCGCCACAGTACATTCCGGCGGCCGAGGGCGGCCCGGGCTGGGGAATTAGCTCAAGCGGCAGAGCGCTCGCTTAGCATGTGAGAGGTAGCGGGATCGATGCCCGCATTCTCCACGGCCGAGTTTTAGAGGGGGCCGGGGCCGTCTGTGCTGGTTCCTTCACCCCAGGTGGTGGCCGCGCCAGGAGTTGGGGTGGAGGTGGGGACTGGGGGTCGGCTCGGGGGCGGCGCCTCCGGCTGCGCGTCCGTCCCCGCGGCGGGGGGGGAGTGCGCGGCCAGCGGCGTCCCTTTTTGTGTTCCAGAAGCATTTACACCGGAGCCTCTTCCGAAATGCTCGTCCAGGGCCCCCCATCCCGTGCCCTGCCGGCCTCCCCGGGAGGGCCGGGCCGGGACCCAGAGGAGTAGCCCACCTTGGCCCATGCCGGGCACTTACTCTCCATAAACCCGTCTGGCCTCTGAGTTGAAGCGAAGCGCAGTCCCGAGTCCCGAGGGCGGAAGTGGGCCGCGAGGCTGAGAGGCGCAGGCGGGTGCGGGTCCCGTGGAACCCGCCCGAGTTCGGCGGGACGCGGCCCGGCTCGCCCGCGAGTGCGCGTGCGCTCGGGGAGGCTCGGCGCTGCGGGTGCCCCCCGGGGGTGCTGGCCGCTCGGGGGCCGCGCTCCGCTGAGCACTTGGTCTGTGCCGCCCGCGCGGGTGCGTGGGGAGCAGAGTCCTGGCTCGGACGGTCTGCGGGGGGCGGTCGGTCAGACGCCCCTGGAAGTAACTCAGGCCTCAGAGTGGTGGAGGCCCCTCCTGGGCAGGTGGCATTTCGACCACGAACAGGGACGACAGAGCCGTGGCTCCTGGGTCCGGGGGGCAGGGAGAGAGACCAGAGACGCGGAGACCGAGCTTTGGAGCCCTGGGGAGGTAGGGGTGGTTGGGTTGTGGCGAGAGACGGACAGGGCAGGGAGTGGCGATGGCTGCGTGGTGCGGGGCTTTGGGGACGGTGCCATCATGCCCAGGAGAAACCAGCATCTTCAAGGCCCAGAGGATTGCCCTTGGCCTCCAGGCCTGGAGTCATCGTGGGGGCCCCGTGCAGTGCAGGGACGTTGGTGGTGTCTTGGCCTCTTTAGGGCAGCCCCCTCCAGGGGATGGAGGTCAGAGATGACCACTCCAGCTCAGGAAGGCAGGGCTTGGTTACCTTGCAGCTTCCCCAAGCTGCTTCCTGAGAAAAGTGACAGGGCTTGGGCCCTGGGGGTAGGCAGAACAGGACCAGTGGAGCTGACCACCTGCTTGCCTCCCCGGCGCTCAGCATTTTTCTGCACCCGCACGGCCATTCTCTGTGCCAGCCCCAGCCGGCCTGAGCTCCCTCCATCTCAAGGCTCAGGCTCTCTGAGTCCCCCGGCCAAACAGCAGGAGAATTAGACCTAATAGAGCTGGGTCAACCCCAGTGCGCTGGAAGCTGGGCCTCTGGAGCGGACGTGCCCCTCCCCCACCTCACCCCTGCCGCGGAGCCTGAGGCAGACTCTCTAGAAAAACTGTGGCGGGTACTCCAGACAGTAAAGTATTTCAACCCCATTTCACAGATCAGTTCACACAAACCCAGGCACCAGACACCAGGTGTGGCCCATATTCGCTGAGTAAGCTTGGCTGGGTGATCTAACCAGCCAGACCCTCCAGGTCTTATCTGCAGAGTGCTGATGACACCGGCGGACTGTGTCTGAGCCCCGAAGGCTGCTGGACCTCTAGGGGGCTAGCACCCGAGAACAGATGTTATTTGCATCCATCCTGCGACTCAGAGCGGCTAGGGGCCTTGCCCAAGGCCGCCGGGCGAGTGAGGGACACAGTCAAGACTGAAACCAGCTCCGGAGGTGTGCTGGTGCGGACGGGTAAGGGAAGGACAAATACACACACGTCCCGGGGTGGGGAGAAAGTGGGCCTTGCAGAGAACCGAGGAAGGCTGGTGCAGAATGCACATTCGTCAGAGGCTCAGGTGGAGGTGATCAGGGTATGGGGGAGGAGAATGGGAGGGGCCCATGGAGGCACTGGAGGATAAGCAAAGGAACTGGGGGGGGGGGTATGATCAGGGAGGGAGGACCAGGAAGAACCTCGGAGTGAGACAGGGGCCTGTTCAGGGCTGGCCAGGGTTTGGAAAAGAGAGATTAGAGCACGGGCAGTGAGGCGGTGCTACCTGGAGTAGCACAGGGCAGGCGAGAGGTGCAGGTCCCAGGAGCTAGACCAAGGAGCAGGGGAGAGGCTACAGAAAACCCTTGGGGTGGGGTGGGGAGGTGCCTGAGAGGGAGGCTGGGCGAGGGCTGGGACCTGCCCTCCTGGGAGCTTGGGGAGAGCCCAGCCACAGTGATCCCTTTACTCCTTTATCATCAGAGAACTTGCCAGTACACGCTTCAGGCTCTTCCATCCCAGACTCTGAGGACGGTCACAGGGACATGTGCACTATAATTAAATGAGATAATGCAGTACCTCGCCCAATATAAGTGGGCCCCAAAAGTCTCCAATTATGATGAGCTAACCTTACTGGAAGGGTTGAAGTCAGGGAGGACTTCCTGGGGGAAGAAGAGGTATCTGAGCTCAACCTATCTCCTGGGAGCCCTAGAGAATCATTGACAGGCTTTAAGCAGGAGAGTGTCTTTGAACCTTGGCATGGGCCTCAGCATCCTAAAACTTCCAGAGTTCATGCAACTCCACCTTCCCCTTTCCCCCTTAATCCTTTATGGGTTAATTTTTTGTTTTAGTTAAAGATTTTTATTTATTTTTTGACAGAGAGAGATCACAAGTAGGCAGAGAGGCAGGCAGAGAGAGAGGGAGAAGCAGGCTCCCCGCCAAGCAGGGAGCCTGATGCGGGACTTGATCCCAGGACCCTGAGATCATGACCTGAGCCGAAGGCAGAGGCTTAACCCACTGAGCCACCCAGGCGCCCCTATGGGTTCATTTTTAATGTTTAATATTTCAGGGGCGCCTGGGTGGCTCAGTCAGATAAGTGTCTGCCTTTGGCTCAGCTCATGATCCCAGGGTCCTGGGATCGAGTCCTGCGTCAGGGTCCCTGCTCAGCGGGGAGCCTGCTTCTCCCTCTCCTTTGGCTGCTCCTCCCGCTTGTACTCTCTGTCAAATAAATAAAATCTCTTTAAAAAGGAAAATAAAATAAATTTTCAATCCATCTAGCCGTAAGAAAATCGTATGGATACTTTCACATCTATTCAACAGTAGAGAGAAAAGTTTAATGGATGCCCGTGTACCCATCACCCACGTCTCACCCCTTAACTTTTAGGAACAGACACAGAGCTGCCAAATTTTAATTCTATCAAGTAATGACTTTTTAAAAAAATGTTAAGTCATGGGGACGCCTGGGAGGCTCAGTTGGTTAAGCGGCTGCCTTCGGCTCAGGTCATGATCCCAGTGTCCTGGGATCAAGTCCCACATCGGGCTCCTTGCTTGGCGGGAAGCCTGCTTCTCCCTCTGCCTCTGCCTGCCTCTCTGCCTGCCTGTGCTCACTCACTCTCTCTCTCTGACAAGTAAATAAAATCTTAAAAAAAAAAAAAATTAAAAATGTTAAGTTATGATTTTTTTTCCCAAAAAGCACCTTGTACTATTACCATCATTTCATAAAAGAAAGGACATTTTAACACATACATACACCCAGATAGAAAAAGGCTTTAAATTGAATAAGCTCAGCTTGGAGAAACCAGCCACCCATTATCATTCCTGTGCTCAGACCCGGTCTGAGGGCTAGAGTGAGGCCACCCTGGTGGAGGTGGCCAGGTCCTGGGCCAAGTCGCCTGTGAGCTGAGGGTGAGGTCCAGTGAGGGGGCCCAGTGATGTGAAGAGTCAGTCAGGTGATTCTCAAGAAAGAACACTGCAGGAGCCACGTCCCACCCAACTCCCCCAGTCCCCAGGTTTCTCAGGGACAGAACTTTCCACACCTGCCACATCCCTGTTCCCCAGCGTCCTGCCCGGCAGTGGACACGACCAAGATCTGGCCATGTGGGTTTTGTTTAACCATGCAGGGCAGCGGAAGACCCAAGGGGGCTGATGGGCCCGGAGCAAGGAGGAGCTCCACACATTCTGGAAGACGGCTGGAGGGCTGAGCCGAGCAACTGATAGGGCCAGTGGGGAGTGAGACCTCGCAGGACTTCAGAGACGGGCGACAGAGACTTGGGGAGTAGTGGGTGTCCCTGCAGAGGGGAGGCGGTTTGGAGGGAAGGGGAAAGGTTTGAGCAGTGCCCAGATGTCAGCACTATTCCTTGGGTAGAGGAGTGGTTGAACAAATGAGTGAAAAAAATTCTGGTTTAATTATTTTCCCCCAGACCGTGTTCTCTTCAACTACGAACTGGGGACACCATCCACTTAGCTGGGCTGTTGTGAAGTTTAAATGAAATAAGCCAAGTTAACTTCACCTCCTCATTTAAGACACAGCTCTGGGGTGCCTGGGTAGCTCAGTCGGTTAAGCGTCTGCCTTCAGCTCGGGTCAGATCCCGGGGTCCTGGGATGGAGCCCCGCATGCGGGGAACCTGCTTCTCCCTTTCCCACTCCCTCTGCTTGTGTTCCCTCTCTTGCTGTGTCTCTGTGTCAAATAAATAAAATCATAAAAAAAAAAGGTGGGGGGCGCCTGGGTGGCTCAGTGGGTTAAAGCCTCTGCCTTCGGCTCAGGTCATGATCTCAGGGTCCTGGGATCGAGCCCCGCATCGGGCTCTCTGCTCAGCAGGGAGCCTGCTTCCTCCTCTCTCTCTGCCTGCTGCTCTGCCTACTTGTGATCTTTGTCAAGTAAATGAGTAAAATCTTTAAAAATAAAAAAAAGACAGCTCAGATAGCACCTCCTCCAGGAAGCCCTCCCTGCCCTCCCATCTGAGGAGGATATTCTCTCTGGGTCCCCATATATCTCAACACAGTGCTCCGGCCCTCAGCTTTGGAAACTGTCTGCAGCACCCTCAAGAGAGGGGCCCCCATTTGACTCATCTCTGGGTCCCCCAGGATGGGATTTAAGCGCAGGGATCTGCACATAGTGGGTGCCGGTTCACTTGGAAGAGAGCAGGCAGAGCAGGTCGGCCCCCATTCCTCCCAGCTGACCTCATGGCAGGAAAGGGTCCAGCAGAGTGGCTTCTGGAGATAGGCCTGGGATGCAGGGGGTGGGTAGGGAGAGGAAGGCTGCAGAGCATGTCTCCACCCGCCCCTCAGCCCATGCTGGCTGTCGCCAGAGGTCAGCAGCACAGCCCACTCCTTCTTCACCCCTGGCCTGATCCTTGGCGGGCCCTAGGGGAACGGAGGGACCCCCCCCACCACGCGTGAGGGAGAGGAAGGGCTGGAGAGTGGGCCCCCATGACGCAGCTCCTGCTTCGGCGTCAGCCGCTTCCCCCAGCCCTTCTGCCCCGGGTGGGATGAGTGCTGTCATTCGCACCTCGGGGCTCGTGGCCCAACCTAGAAGAACAGAAGCCCCCCCAGCCCCTGCAAGCAGCTCCCTGGGCCGGAGGGCCCCACCACGGGCCTGAATGCTCAGGGTGCTCCCTCGAGGTCTATGGGTCCTTAGCTGTGTGACCTTGGGCAAGCCTGTCACCTCTCTGGGCTTTAATAGGTCATAGCTTTCATTTGCCAAGGGGGTACCACCTGCCAAGCGCTTACTGGGCAAGGCTTCTCTCCTGATAGGCATTATCTCCTGGAAGCCTACGACAGTCCTAGGGCGCAGGTGACACTGCCCTTCCTTAACGGATGGATGCGGCCAGCAGGGTGAGACGAGTAAGAGGCGAAGCTGGCCTTCCTTCCAGGCAAACCCAATCCCTCCTGTCTGGGAAGGGTCCTTTAGTGTAGGTCCCCACCAGGTAGCACAGCAGCCCTGGGGCAGCACTCAGGCTTGGACTTCCTGTGCTCGCTCTTGGCTTGCAGTAATGGTGGGTCATAGTGTCTGCTCTTGGTCCCGGGGGTTTCACCACCCATGCTAACTGTGACCTCAGGGAACTCCTGGGCAATCAGGGAGCAGGGGAGGTAGCTCCCTGGAAGTCTAAGGAAACCAGGCCTAGCGGACTTCCGTGCCTGGCGTCCCCAGCTCTGTCCCCTGGTGGAGCTGTCTTGGGAGCCCCGAGGGACACCACCTTTCCCAGCCTGCCTCCCCAGCACTGGGGCCCCAGCATCTCAGTGTCCCGGGGCTTCCCCATCAGAGGCTGTCACCTTCACATTCCAGGCCCTGGGGCTTGGCCCTGGGTTTGATCCCCAGTCCTGCTGGGAAGCCGTTCTAGATCTTTGTGATGATTCTTCAGTGCAACGTGTGCCTGGGACTCCCAGTGGTGATTCTTCTCTGACCTCCCTATGACATTCCGATTGCGGGTAGGCCCTTCCTGCCTGGCAAGGCTGTGGGCGGTGGGGAGGGCAGCCAGGCTCATCATGACTCATGACTTTGTGACTTCTCAGTCTCCTGCAGCCTGGAGACCCCCCCCAACCCCGCCCAGGGGCAGGCAGCAGGCCCCATCTCTGGGTCTCCTCCTGTACCACCCCAGTGGGTAACAGGACAGGCCTGGGGCTGTGTTTATTGACCGTCTCTGTGACGACCAGGCTCTCTGGGGCCTGTCTTCTGGAAAGGACAGGGCGGCAACCAGGGAAGGCAGGAAAGCTGGGAGGTTCCCACCCCACCCTGGCCCAGAGTGGCTGGGCAGCCCCAACCACTGGGGTCCACACGGAGGGTGGGGCCAGGAGGGATCCCCTGGCCAGCAGAAGCCGGGGTAGCCACACACAGAGATCAGATGGAAGCAGAGACCAGCCAAGAAACAGCCCAAAGCCCAGGTACGTAATCTGCAGAGCCCAGTGCAAAATGAAAATGCAGGGCCTCTTAAAAACTATTCCGAGTGGCACGTGGGTGGCTCAGTGGGTTAAAGCCTCTGCCTTCGGCTCAGGTCATGATCCCAGGGTCCTGGGATCGAGCCCCGCATCTCTCTGCCTGCCTCTCTGCCTACTTGTGATCTCTCTGTCACACAAATAAATAAAATCTTAAAAAATTTTAAAAAGTATTCCGAATTTCAGCATGGGCAACAGCGGAGCACATAAGGTCCAGGGGCTCTTCATAATAGCACAAATCAGGCCTCCTGCCTGCACACCTCCACCCCAGGGTTCTGCCTACCTTGTGGGGGCCTGATAGAGACACGGTGCTCAGGAGGATGAGTGCACAACTCTGACAGCTGTCCAGGGCAGGGCGGAGGCTGGGATTGCCTCTGTGAGGACACTCAATTCAAAAACACACAAAGCACAAAAGAATGGCAGTGACGTTTTAAAAAAATTAAGTTTATAAATATTTTCTCCACTGTACAAAGTTTTCCCAGCCCTCCCACCCCCGTCACTGTTCACATTCCTCATGTTTTTAAAATCCCCACTATATTTTTTTAAATCATAAAATATATTTTTTTCTTTGTTCATATTTAAAACTATTTACAAGGGGGCAGAGAGGCCAGGGGGGCCTCGCAGAGGTCAGGAGGAGTCCGTGCAGGGGGACGGAGGGGGAGGGAAGAGGTGGAAGTAGCTCCTCTCGGTGGCGGGTGAAGGGGGGCAGCTGTCCTCCGCGGACAGGTACTGGCTGTGGGGCGTGGGCGGTGGGGGGTAGGGGTCTGAGTCCGAGTTCAAATCCAGGTAGTACTTGCTGGCCTTCCAGCGGTTGGCGCTGTAGTCACTGTCGCAAACATCCGTGCTGCAGGGCGTCGTGGGGGGGGCCATGCCTCGGATAATGTAGGGCCTAAAGGGGACACAGGGAGGTGGGCCCTCAGGGAAGAGACACAGGGGCCCCTCCTTTGGGTGTGGTCTCTCTGAGCCATGAGTCCCCACCTCTAAAGTGGGTGCGCCTGCACTGAGGAAAGGGGGGTAGGCCCTGGCAAGGACTGCTGCCCCAGGCCAAGGTTGCCTTTATGGAGAAGGGCTTCCAGAGCCTGCCTGGTTGGCCTTGGGTGACTTAACTCCTCTGGGCTTCAGTTTCACCTTCGTAAAATACGGATGAAACAGTACCCGGTTCCAAAGGGGCTTGTTTAAGGGTGGATGAGATTCTGCATGGAAAGTGCTAGAAACAGTGCTAGACACCGCGAAGTGCTTGACAACCGTTCCCCATTATATGATTCCTATATCAGAGACCACTGGGCCTGGAAGGGTCCCCTGTTGAGTGAAGGCACTCTGACCCAGGAGGTGCCTCCCAGACTTCTCCTGTACCCTCAGGTTCTAGGTGGGGCAGCCGCAGGGCCTGAGCTGCAGGTGGGGACTGGGGTGTGTTTCACAGCCCCAGGGGGCTCGCCGAGGGCGAGGAGGTGGAGCCAGCACCTTGGGGCCCCGCGGAGGGCACGTGGTGCTGAGAAGGTGCAGCAGGAGGACCCGGGAGGGGCAGGAAGGGACCCTGACAGGCAGGGGCTGGGAAGAAGCGGCACAAAAATCAATGTAAGGAGTAAAGCCGGGGGTGGGCCAGAGACTGAGGGGTCTGGCGAGTGTGTATGTGACAGCCTGGGGACACACTAAGGCTCTGAGGCACTGGGGGTGGGGGGTGGAGGGGTTGGAACCACTGCAGGTCCCTGACTAGGGCAGTGACCCAGTAACAAGGGGCCCCGCTCCTCTTCGGGCCCCAGAGTTCCTGAAATGGCCACCAGATGGCAGGCGAAGCCACGCTCTGAGTCCCCACACTGGCCATTCCAGTGGGAAGGAGGAGGGAGAGGAGGGGAGGAGGAAAGGAGGTTGGGGAGAGGGAGGAGAGGGGAGAAGGGGGGTGAGGGGTCTCCACCTGCCCCTTCAGGTAGCTCCCATAGGGTCCAGGACACCCGTGCAGAAGGCCACCTCAGGCCCTGACCTGGCCCCTGGACACAGGCCAGCAGCACACCCAGGTCCCTCTTCTCAGCATTCTCAAGTGTCCCCACCCCGACCCAGGGAGGTAGGGAATGCAACCCCAACTGGACAACCGGGGGGGCGAGCAGACCTGCAGGGTTCTCGGTAGTGGGTCGCGAGAGAGGATCGTCCCGCTGAGGGCCCGCAGTGGCAGGGGCCACAACGGCAGTTACGTGACTTGGATCTGACCCTTCGGGGACAGTGGCAGCAGGTGGTGGCTTGTCGCCGTGTCCTGCAGCTGGCTTCAGACACAGGCAATCCTTCGCCCCTGGGTACTGGCTTCATGGGCAGTGGGGGCCCCGCCAGGCCACAGTGGGCAGCGCCTGGTGGCGTCATTCAAGGCCTCGCCTGTCTGGGCGTGTCCCCACTGAACAGAATACCCCCACAGCTACTTCTGGATTCCAGACCCTGGTCCAAACACGGGATTTGGTTGGTTTCTGGAACTCGACAGGCAGGCCCGGTTCACTCCATTTGGAGGCAAGCCAGGTATGGTCTCAGGGCCCAGGAAAGCCCACCAGCACCCTGGACCCCTCTGCCAGGTTTTCTCACCCAGGAAATGGGGACAAAGCCCCTCCTGTATCATAGGCTTGTCGGGAGGCCCAGCCGGCCAGTGGGGTGCAGGGTGGTGGCAGGGACCTCGTACCTGTAGGGTCTCGCGGTGGTGGGAATGTTTGAAGAGTAGAACATGTCCACGTTGTACAAGGAGGGGTCCGTGGCGGGGGATGGCGGCGGGTTCAGGATCTGAGAAGAGCCAGGCAAGGGTTACGGGCTTCTGGTGGTGCCCCCCGCCCCCCAGCGGGTCTGCACGGAGCCTACTTGGCATGAGCCCCACTCTGTGAGGGGGAATCAACAGCTGTCCCCTCAGCCCTGAAGGCCGTCACAGCAGTGCCTGTGGCCCAAATACGGCCTGTAGACCCCATGACCCCAGGCCCACACCCAGCCACAGATGTCCCTGCAGGCCCTGGGGTGTCCCCCAGTGCCAGTGGGCGCCTCACGAGGCTCCTCTGGGACTTCTCCCAGTCCCCTTTTGGACTCTGACTTCCCCACCTCCCTCCACATGGTGCGAAGACGAATTCCTACAAGAACTTCCTTATTCTTAACGCCGAGGTGGCTCCGAGTTCTGGCTGGAACCCTGACCCGGTACAGGGGTCGCCCCACTGAGGGACGGGCCCCGGCCCCACACGGCCCCACCACCCAAATCAGGGACAGGTGCTCCTTTCTTGGGATGTATTGCCCCAAACTGCGATGATGAACGTGATGCACCCTCCAGAGCCGGGCAGCCCATGACTGGCCCCACAGAGGGACAGAAGGACCTGAGGCCCCCGGTGACTCACCCCATCTGTGTCTTCCCCAGCAACTGCCACCGTTAATACCCCACCCATCACACTGCCCTTCTGAGCACGCAGGCTTTTGTGGGGTCACAGCTGGACCTGGCTCCCACAGCTGAATAGGAACATGGCTGTCACCACGTGTCCTGAGGGACTGGAGGGCAGCAGAAAGGGCACAGCCTTTCCCAACGGGCAGATGTGTATGGGTCCTGATCAACCACTTCCCAGCTGCGGCGTGGCCCCTGGTGACACGTGGTGAGTAACCCGTAAGAAGTGCCCTTTGTGGGACGCGTGGGTGGCTCAGTGGGTTAAGCCTCTGCCTTTGCCTCGGATCATGATCCCGGGTTCTGGGGTCAAGTCCCACGTCAGGCTCCTTGCTCAGCGGGGAGCCTAATTCTCCATCTGCCTGATGCTCCCCCAGCTTGTGCCCTATCTCACTCTTTGACCAAAAAAAAAAAAAAAAAAAGAAGTCCCCTTTGGGGAGTAGCAAGAGCCCCCCCGCCACTCCTTATTCTGGGGAAGGTCCTCTCTGGCCCCAAGAGCCAGCCTGGGGATTCCTCGGGATTTGTCCCCAGAGTTGGGAGCACACTGAGGGGGTGTCGTTCAGAGGGGGGAACAGGAACCCCGCAGGGAAGCCCAGCAGAAAGGGCCTCCTAGATCCGCCCCCGCACCCTGCGCCCTTGGGGTCCTGCTTCCTCTTCTGCCCATGAATCTGACTGGATCTGGTTTCCCCTCCCCTCCCTTCCCCCTCCGAGGTGAGCTTTGGGATTCTGCCCACATCCCTTCCTCTGCGGGGGGGTGGGTGCTGCCTCCCCCAGCACTGTCCTGGGGGGCTCTTCCCAAGTTCAGGGGGCAGCCCCTCTGCGGCGGGGGCTCAGGAGAGCGCCCCCTTCTGGCCGGGTTGATGGCGCGCACAGAGAGCGCAGTGGTGCGCGGGGAGCAGCAGACCCGCTCCAAGAGGCCAACTTTTACTTTAGTAGCCAAAGGCCAGCGGGGAGAGCGGCCATCCTTGCCTTCAGATGCCGTCATGTGGGCTCCAGAGGGCACGTAGGAACCTACTCTGTGATCCTGGAACGGCACACCGTGTCCCTGCGCGCTAGTCCGAGCCCACAGAACGTGCCACACCAAGAGCGAGCCGTCCTGCCGGCGGTGGCCTTGGTGTGATTCTGATGTGTCCACGCGGGTTTGTCTGTTAGAATGTCACTCTGGTGCAGGACGGTGACGACGGGGATGCCGTCCACGCGGGGGCAGGAGGCATGTGGGAAATCTCTGCATCTTCCTCTCAATTTTGCTATGAACCTAAACTGCCCTTAAGAAAAGAGCTTATTGTGGGGGCGCCTGGGTGGCTCAGTGGGTTAAGCCTCTGCCTTCGGCTCAGGTCATGATCTCAGGGTCCTGGGATCGAGCCCCACGTCGGGCTCTCTGCTCGGCAGGGAGCCTGCTTCCTCCTCTCTCTCTGCCTGCCTCTCTGCCTACTTGTGATCTCTGTCTGTCAAATAAATAAATAATCTTAGAAAGAAAAATATCCCATCAGTGCCCTACCACTTACATTGTGCTATTGCCCTAGACTGAATATTTGTGTCCCCCGCCCCAGGTCCTGTGCTAAATCCTAACCCCCAATGTGATGGCATCAGGAGGTGGGCCCGGATAACAGACCCCGTTGTGTCCCGTGAGGTGGATGAGGCCACCTTCTGTGAACCAGGAACGGGGCCCCCATAAGACCCGAAATCTTTCAGCGCCTTGATCTTGGACTTCGCAGCCTCCCAAACTGTGAAAAACAGCTATAGAGCCCCACCCCGTCTGTGATAACTTCGTCAGAGTGGCCCGGGAGGACCAAGACGCTGGTGATGCGAGATGCTGCTTTTGAGGGCATCTGGGTGAAGCATACGTGAGATCTATCTTTGTAACAACCTGTGTGAGTTGACAATGATCTCAAAATACAAAGTAAAAATAATTACTGTCCCGGCTGGGAAAACGAAGTCCAGCCTCCAATGTACTTGCTGTGTACAGATGACCCGGGAGGACGCGGTGAGAAACTCGTCATAGGATGTGGCTCTGGGAGGCGGGGGTTCTTGCTCGGAGTGAGGGGGTGATCAACCCTCTTTCTGCTGTGCATTCTGTTGTACCTTTTGAATTTTGTACCATGAGCCTCTTACTGATGTGAAAGAACGCAGTTAATGTGAAAACAGCGGGGAAAACAGTGGCTTCACAAGGGGTTTTTTCTGGCAAGACGGAAATGTTCTAGAATGGCGGCCACGGTCGCACACACCTGTGACTATACCAGCCACCGCCGAACTCTCCCCCTTCAGTGGTGAACTGTAGAGAATGCAAGTTGTAGCTCAACAAAGCCGCTTAAAAAAACAGCTGGGCTGGGGCTCCTGGGTGGCTCAGTGGGTTAAAGCCTCTGCCTTCAGCTCAGGTCATCATCCCACGGTCCTGGGATCGAGCCCCACATCGGGCTCTCTGCTCTGCCTGGAGCCTGCTTCCTCCTCTCTCTCTGCCTGCCTCTCTGCCTACTTGTGATCTCTGTCTGTCAAATAAATAAATCTTAAAAAAAAAAAACAAAAAACGGCTGGGCTGGTAATGGTATCATCTCTTGCTGCTAATAAGAATCTCCTCGCCCCACCCCAGCTCCCAGCGGAGCAGGGGACAGGGAAGCCAGGGCGCTGAACCACCTGGGGTCTGCATGGGCAGGCACAGGGGGTGGTCCTGGGCTGAGCTGGTATTTCTAGCGGGTCCCGTGGCTCACGTGAGGGTCAGGGGAAGGCAGCGGCAGAGAGGACCAGAAGGGTGGTGGGGAGTGTTCTAAGCTCCAGGCTTGTGGCAAAGAGCCACATCCTATGGCGAGTTTCTCGCCGGGTCCTCCCGGGTCATCTGTACACAGCCCAGGCCGACAGCCTCCAGGAGACGCAGTTCCCGGCGGGCAAAGCCCAGAGAGTGACCCTTGCTGCCCCCTTCCTCCCAGGGCTGCCAGTGTCAGATGGGATCAGGAGCGGAGAGCCCGGACATGAGACGCAGGAAGGCAGAAACACCTAGCCCTGGCGGGGGGGGGGTGCTCCCTGGAGCCCCCCCCCGCCCACAGAGAAAGTTCAGAGACAGTGTGCAGCTCCGAAGAGCATTCTGTTGCAGGAAGTTGGGTTTTTTTTTTTGTTTTGTTTTTGTTTTTAAAGATTTTATTTATTTATTTGAGAGAGAGGCAGTGAGAGAGCATGAGCGAGGAGAAGGTCAGAGGGAGAAGCAGACTACCCGTGGAGCTGGGAGCCCGATGTGGGACTCGATCCCGGGTCTCCGGGATCATGACCTGAGCCAAAGGCAGTCGTCCAACCAACTGAGCCACCCAGGCGTCCCAGGAAGTTGGGTTTTTAAGGATTAAAAAGTGTAGAACAGGGTAATGCCAGACCCTGATGATTGTCTATACAGACTGAGCTCGTGCGTCGGGCTCAGCCAGGTCCCTGGGGCGGTGCTCTTGGAAGAGCCCCCTCTAGCCCCCTGCCCGGCCAGCCTCGGGAGAGGTCCCCCCTGGTAGGAACCTTCAGTGTTCTGCCCTCTGTACGGTCATTTCTCTGTAGTGTGTGGCTTGGCGAGGACCCGGCCCTCAGCCCATGCAGCCTCCACGGACCGTTTACGCCACAGAAGTCACCTGTGAGTGCCAGGCCTTTGGAAAACAATCCAGCTGTTTTCTGGGACCCAGCTGGGCCTTGGGAGGGAAAATAGGGTGGTCTCAGCAGGGACGCTAAGGAGAAGGTCACACAGGCACCGTTGGGAGCGCCCCAACGGGCTGGCCCTATAAGAGGCGGTCAGGGAAGAAGGCGAACGCTCCCGCCCTTCTCTGTGCTGGTGGGACAGCTAATAGTTCTAGGAATCTTGAGGTCACACCAAGTATCCCCCGGCCAGCCACAGATGGTGGAGGGTCCCCGGACGGGCAGGCCTGCTCCCACCCCCACTCACCGGTGGGTACAGAGTGGCCTTGGTGCTGGACGAGCTGCTGGATGAGGCCCCGGTGACGTGGTTCCGGTCATAGAGGGGGACTCCACCCCGGCCCCCCATCAGGCTCACGGAGCTCATCATGGACTTGCCACATGAGATGCCTGCCGGCAGGGAGGGGGACAAGGGAGGTGAGCCCCGTCCTGTCCATGCCCCCGACGGCCCCTCTGCTCACCCCCCGGTGTGAGTCTCAGCCACTTGCCCCCCCTCTGCCCAGGGCCTTGCACACAGCGCCAACATCTTACCTGTGAAGGGACCATGCTGGGAGCTGCCGGGGGCTATGAAATTGAGGGGAACGTGGGGGGTCCCACTGACGTACTCGTGTGGGAAGGGCCCGCTGGCCCCGGCGTAGCGCTGACACAGCACACGCTGGCACACAAAGTAGACGCCGCCCATGACGAACAGGGACAGGATGATGCCGATGACGGGCCCGATGGCGCTGCTGTGGGCCGGGCTGTCGTCGGACGGCGGCTTGGTGATCTCTGCCGGAGAACGGACAGGGAGAGATGGCGGGCATTGTGCGAAGGCACAGGCTCCCCTGTGGGGGTGGACCCCGCATGCCTCGGAGGGGCTGCTTCAGGCCCAGCACCCGTGGGTGGTGGGTTGGGGGGAAGAGGGAGATGCTGGGGTGCTGGGGCGCCAGGCTGACCTCAGTACGGCTGACACATTGCCCCCCACCCCCGTCGGCCCGGAGCGCCTTCCTCCCTCCTCCTCGCCCGCCCCCTCCTGGCTGGCTGAGCTTTACCTACTCCCCAACAACCCCTCAACAGCGACTCCCTGACGGCAGCCTCGGATTCAGCCCCACATCTCGGGGCTTTCTGAGTCACGGGGGTCTGGGAGTCACGGCCCCCAGACAGCCGGGCCTGGAGGCCTCTGGAGCCGGGTACTGGAGCCGGATTCAGGTGTGGGGCAGGTAGGCAGCTCCCGGGGCTGTGAGCCTGTCCAGCAGGGGACATCACCCGCGTGCAGGGGCTGGCTGGACTGACGGCACACCCAGGCCGGGAGGCCTGCCCCGTGCCCCACGCGCCTGCCTCGCACAGAGGCCCAACGTGAGGGCAGCATGGAGGGCGCCATGTGACAGAGCCTGGGCATGGGGGTTCCGCCAAACCTGCAAAGCCGGAGCCCGCTCAGGGCTGCAAGGAGCCCAGGAGTCCTTCTGGGGGCCCCACCAGTGCGAGGGCCAGGAGGGGGCCTCCTTAGGCTGGCTCTGCCCTCAAAGCTTTGGGGGATGGGGAGGGAGCCCCGAGACTCTAAACTCAACTTTCACAAAAGGACGCTGGGTTTCCCATCACGCTGGCCTGAGGAGTTCAAGGGCATTCCACTATGTCCCCTCCTGCCTGCCAAAACCCAGGGGGAAGGAGGAACGTGCTGGCTCGGGTGACAGCACCAGACTACGGATAAGTGTCACCCTTGACACCGGAATCACCGTCAGACTGGCACCGGCCCAGCAAAGGGGCGGGGGGCTCAGACCCCGGGTGGCACCCATCTCTGTCTTCTGGCCCCAGGTTACTCACTTGCTTGAGATGGTAACCGAGGTGCCTCACCTGGCTTCGCATGAAGGTACAAAACTGTTCGGGGGCCCCCTCCCCCTTCCCCGCTCACAAGAGCTCTCTCAGCCCAGGTACCTCGACAGTAAACGGAGAGCCCATAGTCCCCAAACACATGTGTACATTCCCACTTCCTGTCTGGGGCTCTAGCTCCCTTCCTGTCTGGAACGAAGACAGCCTTTTGAGAGTCACCACCTCCAGGAAGTCTTCCCTGACAGCCCTGGCTTCACATCCTGTGGCCCCCGTCTCTGACTATACAGGCCGCATCACTCAAGAGGCACAGAGCACGTGTGTGCGTGCAGACATGCACCTCCTCACCCAGAGAACAGGCTGACGGGGAAAGGACCACCCCGACCCCATCAGAGCAATCTCGCTGTCCAACAGATGCCCCGGTGTGAGGTCCTAGTGGGCAGAAGCAAGCCCGCACGGTCACAGTCAGCTGCAGCCCACCCCCCACCCCCGCATCTACCCCACAGGGGGCCTGTCACTGTCCCAGCCAGAAACACCCCAGGGCCAACCCC
Organism: Mellivora capensis; assembly: GCA_004024625.1. Lineage (NCBI taxonomy): Eukaryota > Metazoa > Chordata > Mammalia > Carnivora > Mustelidae > Mellivora > Mellivora capensis. The sequence goes on along the minus strand of PISX010002333.1, from coordinate 144,738 downwards.
CCACCCCCACCCCCACCCCCGCCCAGCTCAGCCTTACGGATGCCTCCTTCCCGGAAGGCTTCCCTCTGCCAGCCTCCCTCCCCCACCCCCGGCCTCCAAGGCCTAGTACTCCCAACCTTCTAGCCTCTTGGTTCGGCCCCCAGCCTATTTACTCCCTCTAAGACCCCACACTCATGCAGGGCGACCCCTCCATGGGAAACTGACTCACCGCACATGAGCTCATCGGAGCCGTCGATGCAGTCGGGGAACGAGTCACACTGCTGCTTGATGAGGACACACTGGCCGCTGGCACAGCGGAACTGGTTGGGCAGGCAGATGGCTGCAAGGAGGAGTCTCGAGTTCAGAGAGGACACAGGCTGTGATGCGGCCAGGTGCACTAAGTGGAGAGCCAACAGCCAGTGTTCCCTGCCACAAAGACCCAGCAAGAAGGTCCAGGTTCCAGATGCAGAGCAGACCAATGGGACCCTTTCTAGGATGGGGTCAGGGAGCGGTCACAGCAAACACGGTCTCTACCCTCCCCGCAATGACCCCTGGTTCCGAGGCCTGTGGGATGCTGGGGTAGGGCTGGCAGGGAAGAGACCTCAGGGACCCCTGGGAGGTATTTATCAGGCTCCTACCATGGGTCAGGCCCAGACAGGGCCAGGACTAACACAGCCTCTGCCCCAGGGCTCGCCTGCCTGACGGGGAGGCAAGAGCCAACAAAAGGAATGACCTAGAATGGGTGGGGCAGGGGACAGGTGCTTTCTCAGCAGAGTTCCCAGGGCAGAGGAGCAGGAAGGTGGAGCAGAGCTCAGCCAGGAAGGTAAAGGCAGCTCACAGCCTGCTGGACCAGGAGGAAGAAGCCTGAGTACTGCTTGCTGTCTCTCTCCCTCCGTGCTCCAGAATGTGGACCTGGAAGGAGCCACCGCTCTCCAAGGAAGGCACTGCCGGCCAGGATGGGGTGGGGTGGGGGGTGCTCTGCCATCACCCACCCCCAGAGTCTGCTATTTAATCTCCCCACCTGCCCTGCCCCGAGGGCTTCTCCTTGGGAACCAGAGATGAGGGGACCCTGTCCTTGCAGTGGGTGGGACAATCTGAGGCAACAAAGCCGGGAGGAGGCTTCTGAAAGAAAAGGGAAAGCCCAGAGCCCGAACAGGGCTTGCTGTCAGGGCTGAACTTTGCACCAGGATCAACATTCACGGGGGAAGAAGCGGGACAGGGTTCCTAGTCTGGGCTCCTGCCATCCCAGGTCACAAACACCTGCGCCAGGGTTAGGGTGCACGGTGGGACTCCGAAAACTCCCCTGAACGCGCCAGGTAATAGGTGTTCAAGCTTTGAGGTCCACAGGTCTCTGTCCTAAGGACGGAACTCTGCTGTTTCATGGCAAGATCAGTATGTAAATACATATGCATATGTATGTAAACGTATGTAAATAGACGACGTGTAAACAAAGGAACCTGGCAGGTGGCAGTTGGGATGTGGGGCATCTGGGGATCTGGCACTCCGGTGGCAGTGGGGATCTGGCGCTCGCTCGGGCTACAGTCTGCCAATCCCTGGTCTGCCACGCCCCTCAAATCCTCAAAGGGTCCCTAAGCCGCCAAGACTTCTGGTCTGCAGCTTTCTATAGAAGCAGCTGAGGAAGCGGCACCCCACCCCCAGGCCCTCATCTCCCACAAGACGGCTGCTCACCACGCAGGGGGACAGTGGACGGTGACCAATGAGACGTGAGTTATCTAAGAACACACCCGTCAGCTGTGGGGGAGACAGCACAGCGCCCCCGAGCTCAGTCCTGGGGCCATGGTGCTGACGGTATGCAGCAGTAAACTACCCAGCGTATCGTTTATAAAAGGAAAACTCAGAGGAGGCACACCAATGGAATATGGGAGATCCTGCTGGTCAGAGTGGACTGGGGGTGACTAAGGAAACCTTTTTGCCCCTTTGGCTCAGTGGGGTGCTAAAACCACCCAGGTGCCAGCGTTACCCCATACACCCCTCCGCGGGGGACAGCAATGCCTGTGGGCACCGGGACTAATGAGCGTGCACCACGGAAATCCAGCTGACTCCTGGATCTGCCTAGGGTTCTGCCGAAACTCGACCCAGTGAGGGAAGGCTCTTCCAGTCTGTCTTCAGGCCAAATCGCCTGACCGGACGGGACGGGGTGGATGACAGGGTTTTCCTCAGTGGGCCTAAAAGTAACCTTTTCCTCTCCTAAAGCGAGGAGAGTCTGGCAATTTGACCCTGGCAAAGGTTCTATGGCAAACCTGCTCGTATGTGGCCAGACTTAGCCCGAGCTCCAGGAGGGCAGGGCCAGTGGCTGGCGTCTGGGGAGGGGGCAGCCTGGATGGAGCAGGCCCAGGGGGGAGGTGGAGGGAGAGGTGGGGAAGGGGCCAGGGCCGGCAAGGGAGGGGGTGGGCAGAGGTGGGAGCAGGCTCTGGGAGGGTCTAGCTGAGGCGGGGCCGGGAGGGGGAGGAGCCAGGAGGGGCGGGACCAGAGGCGGGGCCGGGCAGGTGAGGCGGGGCCGGGAGGGGGCGGGGCCAGCAGGGAGCCCTCAGGCCTCACCATCGCAATCAGCCTCGTCTGAGCGGTCCTGGCAGTCGGCCTCGCCGTCGCATCGCAGGCGCAGGTCCACGCACTGGCCCCGCGCACAGGGGAACTGGGCGGCTGAACACACCGGGCAGCCCTCCTCGTCGCTTTGGTCGTCACACTCGGGGAAGCCGTCGCAGCGCCAGGCGCCGGGGATGCAGTCAATCTCCCCAGTGGCACAGGCGAACTGGTCAGGGGAGCAGGTGGGAGGCTCTGCGGGGAACACGGCGAGCACCATCACCCACCGCCCCGCGGGGCCAGGCGCTGCTGGGCTCCCAAGTGGGAGATGGTTCAGCGCGATCAGGGTGCTGTACCACCCTGGTCTCCAGGGCAGTGAGACGGGTCACGGTCCCACCTCTAGCCCCCGTGTCAGATAAAGATGGGTGTCATAAACGTTTGCTGAAGGGAGACACGACTCTCTTTTGTTGCTTTTTGTAACTGTAGGGAAAGGGTGCTGAATGGAAACCTGAGCTTTAAGCAGCAGGTGAACACCAAGTTGAGCAGAAAATGCTCTTAGCTAGAAACTCCACTCTGGCCACTGAGAAGCCAGGGCAGACCCACCTTCCTGCGCTCTCCATCTCCTCATACGAACCTCAGGCATCCCAGGGATGCCCACCTGAGCCCCAACTGGGGCCCTACATTTGCCTGGTGGGGTCCCCAGCTGGGCTGTCCATCTCGTGTAGAGTCTGTCCGCATGCCCGCCTGGCCACACTCGAGCATCCGTGGCGTGCACACATATACACACACAACGCACACAGCCCCCGGGAGATGGGGGGTCAGAAAGCAGGTGCTGGGGACCTGCACTTGTCACAAGTCTGGAGCAGCTGGAGCAGTGGGGCTGCGACTCTGCGGGTGGTCAACACACCCCCGGACACAGCTGGGGCTTGGGGAGCAGGCTAAGGAGAGGCAGGAGAGCGAGGATGCCATGGTAGGAGGGTGCAAGGGGCAGGAGGAAGGCTCCCAGTGGAGGGCGTACCCAAAGGTGGGGGACTGGGTGAGCAGGAGACAGGAGACCTGGGGCCACCTCCTCCCAGGTGACCATGGCAAGTCGCTCCACTCCTCATGTCCACCTTTCTCAGTGCAGGCCAGGTGCGGGCCAGGACTTAGCTGGGGAGCAGGATGGGACCGGGTGGGAGTAGGACAGGTCTGGGGTTGAACCTCGGCGCCCCTCGGCAAATCTGTACAACCAGACGAATACCCCAACCTCCCAGAGCCTCCGTTCCCTCATCCCAAAACAGAAGCAGCCACTCTGCGTCCCACGCTCCTCACAGGATGGCAAGGCGAGCGTGGGTGTGTGTGGCTGCCTCTGGCTCAGGAAGGGCTCAACCAGCTTCAGTGGTGGCGCCCGAGAAAGCTGAAGCACGCGGCTGGCTGCCCCTTCTGCCATCTGGCTCCTGCCACCTCGGGAGGCACAAGGGCCCTCGTCACCCCCAAGAACCCCTCCGAGCTCTTATCCTCTGTGCTCCCCCCAGAGAAGTAGCCAGGCATCCACAGGTCTGAAGGGCCAAACCGAGGGCTGGGAGAGGTGCCAAGGGGGCACCTCGTTCAGGTAGAGGCCCAGGGTTGGGCTCCAAGGGACAGCTGAGCACTTTGGGCAGTCTCCTCTTTGCCAGAGCAGCCTGCATATGTGGGGGTCAGAGCCACTCAGGCCACAAAACCATGTGAGCCCTGAGGCTGGAACTTGGAAAAAAGCTGTAAAGAAGCTCAGGAGGGTCAAAGTGGCCCCCATCAGGGATAGCCACAAAATGTCCCCTCTGCTCTAGGCAAAGATCTCTGAGGTTCACAGTGTAAGGCAAGGCAGGAGAAAGTTCCAGAAAGACTGGTGCTGTGGTCCTACCCCCTGAGCTCCAGGGGCAAGGCGAGCTGAGAACGGGCATCTGCTGTGTGTAGGATACAGTGTGGGAGCCCTAAGGGGAGAGGATAAGCAGAAAAGGGATAGAATTAAAACCAGCCTGAGTTCTGGGGGCAGGAGAGAGGAAGCCCTGGGATGTAGGCTTCATTGCAGGAAGGATAACAATGGTCACTTTTTACTGGGACTGCCCAGCGTCCCACCACCAATAGCAAGCTGGCATTCCTGTGGGCCACGTGCCGGGGACCATGCGAAGTGCTCGTTACGTAACACCACCACAACTCCACGGCAGGTGCTCTCGACCTCTCTGTTCCACAGAAGAGAAAGCGAGGGCTCAGAGAGGGCAGGTGGTCAGCCCAAGACGGCTCAGCTGGGAAGTGGTAGAGCCCGGGATCTGAGCCAGGTGTGCCTGACCCCAAGCTTACATTCTTGACCACTCCCCACTCAGCTTTAGGGGAAGAAGGGGCTCCAGGGTGGAAGTAGGGAGAACAGACAAAATTACAAAGAGAAACAGGCAAGCAGAGCTCGCAGGTGGCCTGAACACCACCACGCATCCACTGGATCGAACTGACTTCTACAGAATACCTCCCTCGACAGGAACAGATGACCGTCCTTCTCAAGCGGACATGGAATGCTCACCAAGAAAGACCACATTCTGGGTCGTCACATACACCTGAACAAAGCTAGACAGATAGCAGTCAGACAAAGTATGTTCTCTGACCACAGTGGAATTAAAGGAGAAATCTGGGGCTCCTGGGTGGCTTAAATGGTTTAGCATCCAACTCGTGCTTTTGGCCCAGCTCACAATCTCAGAGTCCTGGGATCCAGCCCCGAATCAGGCTCTGTGCTCAGGAGGGAGTCTGCTTGAGGTTCTCTCTCTCCCCCTCTCCCTCCCCCCCACTCGCACTCTCTCTCTTTCAAATAAAACTAAATCTTTAAACTAGAAACAAGTCACAGAGAGATAGCTAGGAAATCCCCAGTTATTTCGATATTAAAACAACGCACTGCTAAATAACTCAGGAGCCAAAGAGAGGGTCTTAGGAGAACTTCTAAAACAACTTAAACTAAGGGAAGAAAATAGAACTTATCAAAATTTGTAGGATGCAGCGAAAGCAGTACTGCGAGGGAAATTCGCAGCCCCGAATGCATACGTTGGAAGAGGAGGGACAGTTGGCTCTGGAGGCTGGATTCCACAGTGACTGTGATTTTAAAAGACTGTGAAGCAGGGACCTGGCAGGCGGGAAACCCAGTGTTCCAGGAGTAACCGCTGAAGTCACACCTACCCCCACAGGTCAGCAGGTTCTGCAGGAGCACGAGGTGGACTGGGCAGGAGCACCGTGGGGTCCCGTCGCCCTTGGCGATGCAGATGTGAGAGCAGCCGCCGTTGTCCCGGGCGCATGGGTGGGCCGCTATGGAGACACAAAGAGGGAGCGGGTCGGGCTCTGGCTCTCACCTCAGGACTGCAGCCTAGAGGGTGCTGGAAACCAGGGTGAGGCCAGAACTCACAAGAATGGGTACTCCCGTGGGCCAGGGCTATACATCACCCTGCTTCGTTCCCAGGGCAGCTTACAGAGTCCACTTCCTCTGCCACGCATCTCACAGACAGGGAAGGGGAAGCCAAAAGCTCTCACATCCTACCCTGGCCCGTCTACACCCACTCCCGCCACGTTCACAACCATCGGTCTACACTGGCAGTCTCTCACGGTGTAGCGGATTGGGCAGAAGCCCTCATACACCCACGTCCTAATGCCTAGAATCTGTGAATGGGACTTTATTGGGAAAAAGGGTCTTCACAGATGTAATCAATTTAAGGATCCGGGGAGATCATCGTGGATTTTTTGGGGGGCCATAAATCCAACGACAGGTGTCCCTGTAAGAGACTCCAGGAGAGGCGGAGATGCAGACACAGGCGCGAAGTCTGTGCAATGAGAGAGGCGGAGACTGGAGTCCCACGGACGGAAGGAGCACCTGCCACCACCACAGAGCGGAAGGGGCAAAGAGCCGTCCCCACCCACAGCCCCCAGAAGGGGTGCAGGCCCCGCTGCCCCCTTGACCTCAGACATCTGGCCTCCACCCTGTAGGAGAACACGCTGCCATTGCGTTGGGTCACCTGGTGGTGGTTTGGTACGGCAGCCCCAGGAAGTTGACCCACGCGGGGATAAAGGGCAGGACAGCGAATCCCCAGAGAACTCGCAGGTTATAGTTCAATGAACCGACTTAACCAACACCCGACCGACAGGAAGAAGCCTGGGAGGGTGGCTGCCCTCCCTCAGGTGAGAGGAAGTGAGAGAGAGCACGACCCCAGCCTCACAGAAAAACCAGTGCCCTACCTCAGCCTCTGGGATTAAGTGTGTAAAGTGACACAAGTCACGGTTAGAGCAGGGGTCAGCAAACTTTTTCTATAAACAAGAAAGTAAATCCTTTTGGCTTGACAAGCCACATCATCTGTCACAAGTCTGCCAGCTGTCACACAAAGGCGGCTGTGTGTGGCTCAGAAAACAATGGGCGTGGCCATGTGCCAATAAAACTTTATTTACAAAATCCCAGATGGGGCCCAGGGGCCGGAGAGCGCCACCTGTGGTTTAGAGCTAAGCTGCAGAATTTCCTGAGTAAGTAGGTTGGGTGCCCCACATCCCAAATCAACACGGGAGAGCTCGCTCAAGGATCTCCCACTCTCCCCCAAACGAGGAGCCTGTCCATGTCACCCCAGACGTTGCACGTTTGCACTCACAGGGACGCCCCAGTTTCCAGCCTCAGCCCTGTTTGTTAAACATTTCCTGGCGCTCCCAGCCCCTCAGGTCCAAGGATCTGCCGGTCGGCGTGCTGGGCTTTGTACCAACACCCGTAGGACTGGACGTTCGTGGGCTCAAAGTTCACCATGCTGACCACGGGCCAGCAGTCCTCAAGGCTGTGATGCCCAGGAGTCCGTGTTGGCTGAGAAGGGAAACTCAGGCACTTGGACCCCAGTCCATCAGGCACCCGAGTGATCTGGAAGCCGCTTACCTGGCAACTTCACTTATCCCGGACCCGCACAAGAACCCACCAGGCCAGAAACCCAACCACCCAGCAGTCAACACAGAAGCGACCATTCAGTTCATCAGGGGTGACGTCCCCAGCTCAAGGGAGAAGCTTATCCGCTAAGAGCAGGACACCTGAGTCAAGAGGGAGCCAAGGAATTAGCAGGAGTCCCTCAGAGCAGGACAGGAAAGGCAATCAGAGACGGGGACTCCAGGGAGACGTGAGCCAGCGGGAGGGTGAGGGGCCGTGGGGGAGGGGGGGTGGCCCCCAGGGCCCGGAAGATGGGCAGCTTGAAGGTAGCTGGACAGGACAGGGACAGTGACGGCCCTGCTCACCGCTCTGTTCCAGCAGCAAGCATCCAGTCGGCAGCCGAGGTCTAGTTACTGAATACAGACTGGGCAGACGGAGAGACACACACACACACTCCTATACCCATCTCTAGCCGTATACGGAGCGGGTGGAGGAACGAGAGGTCCCAAGGGTAGGGGTCCCTCCCTCCCAGCCTTTGGGCACAGTCCAGACTGTTGCAGGTAGAATCCTAAGTTCCGCCTCCCGGCCTGCTCGCCTGCATGGTGGCAGTGACGAGCTGTCATGTCTGTGGTCTGGTCACCGTACACGACAAAGGGGCTTCGCAGATGGCAGTAAGGCCACTGATCAGTGGAGCGGGAGTTCACCAAAGGGGGCACTAGTTCAAAGGTGGGTGACTCTCACCACGGGACCCCCGGAAAGCAGAGCAGGTTGTCCAGATGGTAGTAGAGGAGGGGGTCAGCCTCGGATAGAGGGCCCAAGAGCGGCCCGTCCTGCAGCCCCTCACCCCGGCCAGTCTCCTACTCGCTCCGAGGGGTCGGTTCAGAGCTCGGCACCGATGCCCACCCTCCCGGCGGGCTCCTGCCCACGACACCCACCCCCGCCCCCCAACACGTACAGAACTCCTCCAGGCTGATCTCCTCCACGGCGTGGATGCCGGTCAGGTGGGCGACGCGGCCCTGGACCCGCGTCCGCTTGTTGCCGGTGGTCTTCTCCACACGCTCGATCATCTGCTGCTGCCGGTCGATCCAGTAGAGATGTCTGCCCAGCACGGTCAGGCCCACTGGCTGCACGATGTTGGCGTCCTCCAGGGTCAGGCGGTTGGCCCCTGCAAGTGGGACAAGGGCCCCCCGAGGGGCGGCCGACCCCCAGAGCTCAGTCCAGGCTCGGCTCGGAACAGAGGGCAGCCAGGGACGCCGGGGGGATTCGGTGCTCTGGCCCGGGGCTGGGAGCTAGTGGGGCTTCCCTGGAAGCAGCCTCGCTTGGAAGAAAAGCGCCTCGGGGCAGCTCTAAGTGTGGTGCTAGAGGCGGAGGGGTCCGAGTCCCGGCCCCGCCTGCGCTGTGGGACCCTGGGCAGGTCACCCACCCTCTCGGAGACTCTCTTCTGCCTCAGCACGTGGGGATCATTCAGGACCCACGTCTGGAACGCTCGGCCGGGACCGTCTGTGGCAGACGCCAAGCCCCAGCACAAGGCCCACCCGAGACAGAGCCCTGGCGAGCACGGCGGATGACGAGGGGGGCGGGCGGGCTGTCCAGGGAAGGTCAGACCTATGGGTTGCTGAGGGTCCCAAGCCCCGAAGGTGGCCCCCAGGCACATACCTGACAGGTCACAGCTTTCGATGCGCTTTAGGTCCGCGTCCACCCAGAAGAGTTTGCCCAGCCTGTTGTCCACCACGAGGGCCACGGGCCGGATGAGGCCCGTGGTGAACAGAACCTCACGCTCGGTGCCGTCCAAGGCCGCTCGCTCGATCTTGGCCGCGCGGTCCTGCATGTTGGTGAAGTACAGGTACCTGCGGGAGGGGGGCGGGTGAAGGACGGGGGTCGTGGCCCGCCACCTCCGTGGCCAGGATCGAGCACGCAAAGCACCACACAGGCCAGCCCCAGACCTGGCAGGGCTGGCCCCCAGGGCTGTGCGGGGTTGAATGGTGTCCCCCAAGAAGTCCTATCTACCCAGAGCTCAGAACATGACCTTAATTGGAAAGTGAGTCTTTGTAGATGCCATTAAGAATCAAGGTGAGGCCATCGGGTCGACACCTGGAGCCCCCCCACCCCGAAGCTGGAAGAGAGACAAGGAAGGGTCCCCGCACAGCCTCCCGAGGGGGACAGCCCAGCTGACCCCCGACTTCAGACTTCTGGCCCCTGGCACGGTGAAAGAACCATCATCTGTCCCTGTAACCCCCCGCTGACAGTCACCTGCTGTGACAGCCTCGAGGACTAGCACGTGCTCTGGCTGAGAAGTCCCTGCCTCTATGGAGGCCAGTCTTAAGGGAGGCCCATTAGGTTGCTAGAGAGCCCCCCCAAATAACTAGGCTTGTGCCCCCCGAGCCCTCGTGCGCTGTAGGGGCTGACATCACCACCATCCTCGGATTCCTAGATGGAGACATCGAGTCCCTGAGCAGACGTCCCCTGCCTGGGGTCCCACAGGCAGCAAGTGATGGGGTCAGGTTTCGACTTTGGATCTGCCTGGCCCACCAGGCAGTGTTCACACGGATCGTCCCCAGGCCTGAGCCCCATCAAGCGGTCCCTCCACAAGTCTGAGCCCTGCCTGGTGGCAGCCCTGTAGGTACCAGAAGGTGGTGGTCGTGTGCCCGCCGCCCGCCCGCAGACCTTCGCGTGCCTAGCTTTATCCCTGAGCTTTATGTCATGCGGCTTTCAGTGTCCCCCTCCCCCTGGTTATTCGCCTTGGGACCCTCTGAGTCTGCCTGCCTCTTCATGGAAGGAAGAAGCTCCCGGAGTTGAGATAGTGAGCTCCCTGTGATGGAACATATGCAAGCAAATGACCAGCCCTCAGCTGGGATGCTCTGGAAGAGATTTTTGTTTTGGGTTCAGATTTGAGGGGGACGGTGTAAAACCTAGGAACCAAAACTTCTATCCTCCCCGTGTCTCCCCGCTGGGATGCAGAACCCCGCACTGCGGTGCCCCCCAGCCCCTCGGCCTCGCACCCCCGCTCGGCGTTGACGACAATGGCCCGCGGCTTGTCGCGGTCCCCACGGAGCACCACACCCATGGCGTCTCCATTCAGCCGGTGGACGTTGATGGTGTTGGTGGCCTCACACGTCCAGAAGAGCATCCGGCTGTAGACGTCGATGCTGAGGTCATGGGGCTGCCTGTCCGGGTTCTGGCTCGGGCTCGGGGAGGTCAAAACGAAGGGCTGTAACAAGGAAGAGACGAGCCTTGGCTATGGACATCCCCGGAGGGCGGAGGCCTCGCTGCCTGCGTCCAGACTACAAGGTTGGACTCCAACCCGGTCTGGGGCCCCCTCCTGTCGGGTCAGCGCACACCGCAAGCCTGCTTGAGTGGAAAACTGAGCAAGCAGCAGCTCGTGGCCGGGCTCTCGGCCGGTAGCTTGGGTCTCCAGCCCACCCATCTGCAAATTCACAGGGGGCCTTCAGCTCCCATGTCCTCCACGTCCTGTTCCTGCCCCACAGAAGGGCCGCCTGGTGGCTCCACAATGAGCCCAGGCTCACAGCTGCCTTCTTGAAACATCTGCTTTCTCCTTGCTTACTGTCTTGGACTCGTGCTTTAGGAAGGAGACCTTCCAACCTTGTTATTTTTTTCAAAATTTAGGGCACCAAGACAATAGGTGTGTAGAAGAGAAGTCTATACCCCTCGCAGCCCTCTTCCCTAAGGGGAGCCCGGCAGTGTGGCCACTCTGCATCTCTGCCCCGGGAGGCTCTCTGCAGAGCTCTGCCTGACTCTGCCATCTGCTGCATCTCAGGGTGGAGCCCTGGCTTTCGGAGCTACCGGCAGAGAACACCCTGTTTCACGAAATGCTGCGGGAGGAGGGGAGAGCCCAACGTCACCCTCATCTCCCTTAAGGCCAGAAGCCTGACTCCCTGGGGGATCTGGGCCCCTTAGGTTATCCGGAAAGACCATGTTCAGGTTCTCAGGTGATATGATCTGGTGCCAAGTGGGCTTCCCAGAGCTACCACCAACAGTTTGGATGAACAGTCACTTCCTCTGAGAAGGGCATCATTAGCACGATGCTTGGCTAAGAGGTCACTGTAAACTTTGTCCGTCTCCTGCTAGCAGTCAAAACAAAGTCTCCTGGTACAAGAAGGGGCCTGCGGCCAAAAGGAAGCCCCTTCACCACACCCAGCCTCTCAAACCCAGCTAGAAAGGAACACCACCCTCCCCCCAACACAGCAGCCCCTGGTCCAGAAACACTGGGCAGCTAGAAGTGCGTGACTCACGTCTGAATGCAAAGCACTCTACTTTAAAGGACTGTGTCTCCGCAGGTACCAACATTCACATCCCCAAGAGCTGGGGGCTCTGGGAGCCAACTCAGCTCCAACTGGCCACTTCCTTTCCTCAAACCCATAGACTCTGGCCAAAGACCAGAGCCCAGAGCACCTGCCGGGCTGGGAGTGCAGCAAGATTCCAGTCGGCCCTAGTAGGAATCAGGTTCCCCAGGGAGGGTGGATCTGCGAGGCCGGGTGTAAAACCAGCCTTTGGGGCACCAGTTATGGGGACACCCAGCTGCGAAATGCGTGGGGCGCCCACACCTATCCTCTGGCCGACGGGCGGTAACGACCAGCCAGTTAGAAAACCCGAACTCCAGCTTCAGTGTAACGATACGGACGCAAATGCGAAATTCCTTAATAGAATCCTCTGGGACACCACAATCAGCACCCCGCCCTCTCGCCAGTCCCGGACAGCAGCTAGCCATGTGGCAATGTCCACAGCAGGGCAGTCACGACAGCCCGAAGGCCCAGCGTCTGCCGGTGGACGGGCCGAGAAGCTGCGGTCGTCCGCGCCGTGGGGTGTCCTCCGCCTTAAGAGGAAGGACATCCGGACGCCTGCTACGACGCACACGAGCCTTGAGGACATCGCGGTGATGGGGAGAGGCCAGAGACGAGTACCGCGGGGTCCCGCCTGCATGACGTACTTGGAAAGATGAAGTTCACAGAGACGGGAACTAGGAGGAGGTTGCCAAGGGCTGGCGGAGGGGATGGCGGAGCGAGTGTTTGGTGGAGACAGACTTTTAGTCTGGGAAGGTGACAGAGTTCTGGAGACGGTCGGCGGTGACAGTGGCATGACGTTGGGAGTGTCCTTGGTAAGGCTGAGCTGTATACTTGAAAATGGTTAAAATGGCAAACTTGGGGCACCTGGTGGCTCAGTGCATTGAGCCTCTGCTTTCAGCTCAGGTCATGATCCCAGGGTCCTGGGATCAAGCCCCAAATCGGGCTCTCTGCTTAGCAGGGAGCCTGCTTCCTCCTCTCTCTCTCTGCCTACTTATGATCTCTGTCAAATAAATAAAATCTTTTAAAAATAAAATAAAACAAAATAGTAAATTTGATGTTATGTATATTTATTAAAGATTTTTTAAAAATTTTATTTGTTTGCCAGAGAGAGAAGAGAGTGCTCGCGCACACGCAGGGGGCGCAGCAGGCAGAGGGAGAGGCAGGCTCCCTGCTGAGCAGAGAGCCCACTGCGGGGCTCAATCCCAGGACCCTGGGGTCATGACCTGAGCCGAAGGCAGACGCTCAACCTACTGCGCCACCCAGGTGCCCCCATGTTATGTATATCTAGTACAATAAAAATAGTTCACTGGAAAAACAGGTCAGTCAAGTAGATGATTTAAAACATCATCCTTGGGGTGTGGGGGGGCACACCTGGGTGGCTCGGTCCGTTAAGCGTCTGCCTTCAGCTTGCTCAGGTCATGGTCTCAGGGTCCTGGGATCGAGCCCCGAGCCCCCGTGTCCTGTTGGTCTCGCCGCCCAGTGGGGAGCCTGCTTCTCTCTCTCCCTCTGCGCCTCCCCCTGCTTGTGCTCTCACACACTCTAATAAATAAAAATCTTTAAAAATAAATAAGTAAATAAAATAAAACATCATTCTTGGGGGCAAAGGGCGCCCCCGACAAAGAATCAGAGCCACCAAAGGGTGAAGCCCAGCAAGACTCCAGGGAGGGAAACAGACGTTTCCCAAATCAAGCAGAAACCCAGACGGTGTCCCTAAAGGACTTTTCCTTCAAAGTCCCTCGCTGCTTTTGTCAGACACCGGGCGAGAACACCTCCTGATGCGACGTTAAGGCAATCTGAGCCCAGTACCTTCCTCTGCAGGGAAGCCACGGGCCATCGATTCACACTTCCCGTCCTGCAAAGCACGTGGCTGTCACCTGCATGGGACAGATGAAAGGAACACATTCCCACATTCTGCCAGGCTCCGCCAACCGCAGAGATGACACCGCGGCTGCCCAGGCTCAGCTGGGACTTTTATCACCAACCAGGGACACAGAACGCAGGGGACGGCTCGTCAGCGCCGTGCTGTCCAAGGGCCACTCTGTCCAGGGCAGGGCCCAGCCTGGACGCACAGCGCTGGGACCCAGGTCAGGGTGGAGAACAGCCAAGGGACCTTCACAGACACGGAAATCGTCTGAAGTTTCCACCAGCAGCATTTCTCTGCGTTGCCTTGTAACAGCACCAAGACTTCACCGTGAGGACACGAGGTCCGGCCCTGACCGCGCCGCAGAGACGGGGAGCGCTGGGCCCGGCAGCTCCTGGACGCCGACAGGAGGAGCCGGGCGTGTCAGTGAGCGCCACTCCAACAGAAGGCCAGCGCCGCCGGGCACACGGAGACCCCGCGCGGACCCCGAAGCCACCATGGGACTGTCCTTCGTGGAACAGGCCCCCGACAGCTAACACGAGAGCCGCCAGCTCTGCTACGAGAAGTACTTTGAAAACGCGTGCGGGCTCTGATCTAGCGATTCACCGGGGCCCGTCTGAGCCTCGCACGGAGTTCGAGTTTGCCAACGCACAATTTCATCCATGAGAAAACGCTGGGTGGGACACCTGGGTGGCTCAGTTGGTTAAGCCGCTGCCTTTGGCTCAGGTCTTGATCCCAGGGTCTGGGATCGAGTCCCACATGGGGCTCCTTGCTCAGCGGGGAGCCTGCTTCTCTTGCTGCCTCTGCCTGCCTCTCTGCCTGCTTGTGTGTACTCTCTCTCTCTGGCAAATAAATAAAATCTTAAAAAAGAAAGGAAAGAAGGAAGGAAGGAAGGAAGGAAGGAAGGAAGGAAGGAAACACTGGGTGACCTCAAGGATGGCCGTGGCCCCGAGTGAGCCGCATGCACATGCACGAGCACTTGGCAGCAGTGCCCTCCGCCCCCCGCGGGCTGCGAGCCCTGCCTGGGCACGCTGGGGGTGTAACTTCCCGCCCCATCTCAGACGGGCCATCTCCCGTGGGTTCACGCAAACCCTCCAGCCCCACATCCCCAGCCAACTTTAGGTGTCTTCAAGGTCATTAGGAGTTGTGTCTTGAATCATTTAACGTATACAAAAAGGTGCACCTGTAATTATGAGGTCCTTATCCTCACGTGTCCCTGGCAAGAGTTTTGAGGGCCATACACCTCGCCCTTCTCCCACAGCCCTGTGGCTTTGCTGTGTGATTTTGCACGGCATCGTGAAGGTTGGGAACACACGCGCTGCATTGCAGCAAAACGGACTCTACAAATCCTATGAACTAAGAATAAATCCAGAATAACCAATACCAACCAGCCTAGCACAAAATCCCTATGGAAAGAAAAAAAAAATCCCGTTTCTACATATAATCAGAGGGTTTCTCGCTGCTCAGGATATACCGCGGATGACATAAATTAGAGCTCAGATGGTTGTTGATGCAAGCCGTGCTCTCTTGGCACCCCTCCGCTAACCAAAACGGGGTGGCAGCCTGGAAACGGTCCTGGGGAGCTCCCTGCGGAAGTGACCCCTGCGTCCCCCCAACAGGTACACTTGCCTGGGTCCCGTCATCCTTGGCTCGCTTGATGTTCTGGCGTCCATCCACCCAGTAGATGAACTTGTCCAGGGGGTCATAGTCAATGGCCTTGACGTTCCTCAGCCCATGCAGGGGCAGGATGAGGTCTGGGCTGTGCTGGTCATCGGGGATCATGCGGCTGATGGCACATTTCTGGCTGAACAGCAAGAAGGTGGTGGGCGCTAGAATGGGGGGAACAGACGAGGGGGCTGCGCGTCAGCGTCGGAGCCGAAGACGGGGTCGGCAGGGAGGGAGGGCATTCCCCTCTTTCATGAGAGGCAGGTTTGCATATGCGCCTACTAGAAGCCGTGGGGAATGGCTGGAAGGACATAAAGTGGCTTCCTGGGGGCGGGGGGGGGACTATGGCAAATTCTACTTTCCGTGTTATGTGTGTCTCTGCTGTTGCAGTATTTCCTAAATGCATGAGCTATTTTGAAATGGACTGCATTTTTAAATTATCAAGACTCAAGACAGAAGAAGGGTAACGATAGTAAACATCAAACGCCGCCCCCGTAAGTGTACTTAATGCTTGGATAGCTCTATCATTTGCCTTGTGCCTACATGCGCTTGTGGGAACCACTGAAACTGTATGCAGTGACCCTGACACGGAAGGGGACACTTTATGGGCGTGTCAGTGAGCCAAACAGCCTACGTGCAGATGGCACAGCAGAGAATGTGTAGGAGGGCGAAAGTTGGAGCCTCTGAGAATTACAGTTGGGTGATTTGAAACTAAATCATGGCCCCAGGTCTGCCAGCCCCAAGGGCAGAGACTCAAGTCACAGGTGTCCCCACTGGTGGGTTACCTGCACCTTTCTCTGACCCTTCAAGATGATGGCCCCCAGGGGACAGGGACTGTTGGACCAAAGGGAGCGCAAGAGTAGGGAAGCCCTGGCTGGGCAGAGGACCTGTTACCTCATCAAGACATGAATGCATAGGCCAAGTCCTCAGCCGTGATAGCCCATAGGGGGATCTCTGAATATAAAATCCAGTCAATGGGGAGAGCACTCGCTCACAGAACTGGGCCTAGGCCCCCAGATACCACGCGGCTTATGCAGTGCACAGCCCACTCAACCATCCATGGACACCAAGGTACCTCCAGAGAAGAGGCTCCTTTGCGCCTCCACCCCCACAGCCAGCCTGACCTACCACAGGGTGGGGGTACGGGGGCACAGCGAGGCACTCACGGCTGCAGTTGCGGCTGCTGGGGTCCAGGGTGTAGTGTGAGGCACAGCCACAGCGGTGGCCGCCGGGGACGGCGAGGCACAGCTGCCCGCACTGCCCGTTGTTGTGCATGCAATCGTTGAGGCCGTCCTGGCGGGAGGAGTGGAACACCAGGATGTCCATCACGAAGTCCAAGTGGCCCTGGATGAGGGTGCGGTTCCGGCCGCTGGTCTTGTCGGCCCTCTCGATGCTGTGCAGGTTCCAGTCAGTCCAGTAGATGTAATCGCTGTACTGCGTCAGGCCGAAGGGGTGCGGGAGGTCATCCGCGATCACAACGCGCTCCTGACCTGCGGGGACACACGCCTGCGGCATCAGCGATGCACAGCCGGGCCTCCACGCAGGGCCAACCGGTTCAAGGTTGCCCGGGAACCTGCATTCCCCCACTTTGGAAAGAAGCAGGGGTGACAGCAGCTGGAGGCCACCTACCCTGGGCCCAGGCACGTCCCCCCCGCCACCGCAGCGGAAATGCACGTGCTGTCACTCCAGCGACAGACTACAACGTGCGCAGAGCTGCAACTGGGAAACAACCCAGGTAGAGCGGACGGGGCACCCGGGGGCTCCGTCGGTGGAGCGTCTGCCTTCAGCTCGGGTCATGATCCTGGAGGCCTGGGATCGAGCCCCGTGTCGGGCTCCCTGCTCAGCGGGGAGCCTGCGTGAGAATCTCCCCCTCTCTCTGCCTCTCCCCAAGCTCGAGCACGTGCATTCTCTCGCTCTCAAATAAATCAATAAATCTTTTTAAAAACTTCTTTAAAAAATTAATTAAAGGGGGGGGCCCTGCTAGCTTTGTCCTTGGAGCATGCAACTCTTGAAGGTCATGAGTTTGAGCCCCCTACTGGGGGTAGAGATTATTTAAAACCTTAAAAAAAAAAAAAAAAAGAAAGAAAAATTTTGAGACTAGAAAAAAAACATGCTGACACATCAATATTGATTATCATGGGGTGGTGAAAATTATGAACAATTACTTTCTCTCCCCATGTTTCTGTGTTTTCAGAAATGCCCTATGTTGATTATTTTGCCATCAAAAACAAGCCGTTATTACATATAGACGCTCCCGAGTGCTTCCGTGAAACACGCTCCCACCGGCCACCCTCGGAGAAGTGCTTTCACCTAGGTCTCCCCATGGCAGCTGCGCGAGGCGGTGCGTCCGTGTTGGGGAACCAGTGCCCAGGATGGTTAAGGAACGTGGCTGAGGCCACACCGCCAGAGGGAGGACCCCGGTGCGTAAATGTCTGCAGCATTAAACGGAGAGCGTGCTAGGGCAGAGTGACAGCCAGGCCCACGGCACGTGGCCACCTGCACGCAGCAGGGCCGTGGAAGTTTCTGGCACTGATTTCCCCCCAGTGCATCTTCCCTCTGGGGCCGTCGGTGAGCGTCATTACTTCCCGCAACCACTGCCATTCAGGGATGGCTTCCTCCTCAGGCATCGGCCTCTCGTAATTCTACTGGGGGGAAGGGGGGGCAGGCGTGGCTCACTCAAAGACACATTCCAACCTTGCCAGCGGACTCAGAAACCCGGACAGGCAGCATGCAGGGTGGGTACAGCCTGCCCCGAGCAGAAGCCAGGACACCGGGGTTCCAGCTCTGGCTCTGCTCACACAGTACCCGGGACAAGCCATCCAGCTAGCCTATGCCTCTGTTTTCTTACCCGTAAAATGGGTACAACCACACCCATCACAGGGGGTAGCAGCAATCAGAGAATCAAGTTCTCTCCATCGCATGGGGCTGCCTTATCACTTGTTTACGTAAGAGAGCTAACATAACCTCTCCCTCTGGCGGTACAGAGCCTAGATTTGCGTGTCCTGCCCCCACTGGTGGGGTACCCGGAATGAGGTTTTTTTTTTTCACCTGACCCCAGGATGTGGGGTCTATGAGTGGCCTCTCGTATGTGACCTATGAGTGAATCCAAGTAATGGCCTGCATAGAGTAGGCACCCCGGGTCAGATGGAGATGGAATCTGGGCAGCACTCTGTGACCTCAGGGAAATCCTGGCACCTCCCTGGGCCTCAGTTTCCCTATCAGTGAAAACCTACACCATGTTAGAGTCCCGGCACAAAGCTTCGCTGGGCCCTGGTTCTTAGCAGGTGTGCAGGAAAGCACTGTCCCCAGAGCCTCTGTAGACATGCCTACAGCAATGGCACCAGGGAAGAAAGGGACAAGCCCCAGAAGACGACAAAGCTGGAGGAGCAGCCAGGGCTGGGTCCACATCTCCGGTGGGGCTTAAGGGCTCGCAGGCCAGAAGGAACAGTGCAGTGGGGGTAGAGAGGGAGCCGGCCCCCAGCCCAGGGATGCCCCCGCCCAGCAGGACCCCACCTGGCCCTCACCCAGCATGTCAGACGACTCAATCATGTTGGTGTCCAGGTCGGTCCAGTAGAGACGCTGGTCAGCGTAGTCGATGGTGAGGTCGTTGGCCCGACCCACCTTGTCCACCAACGTCATGCAGTTGGTCCCGTCCATGAAGGCCCGCACAATCCTGGGTTTCCCCCCCCACTCAGTCCAGTAGATGTAGCTGGAAGACACAGGGAGGGCAGGGCGGGCTCAGGCGTGTCCACCCTCACGGCAGGGCAGGGGACACAATCACCACTGTCCCCTCAGTGTGGCCCTCTCCATGCTGGAGAAAGCCACATTGGTGACATCCTTCTAGGAATCAAGAGAAGGGCAACACCCTGGGAGCCGCCTACAATCCCACCGTCCCTCCAGGTGCCGTCACCGGGCTGCCTCCTGCCTCCGGAACTCCCACAGCGCTCACCTGCAGGGTAAGGGCAAACACATCCGTTTACAGACCCAGACTGGGGGCACAGATGGGGTGACCTTGTACTAGAACTCCAGGGAGACACTCTTGTCAGAGACAAGTGCTAATTAAGCTGGACAGGACACCAGGGTGACCAGGGAAGCCAGGATAAATGTGGGCGAGTCGGGACACACTGTCTCCTTACTCAAGAGGGACAGAAGACAAGAATCGGAGGGCAGCAGGCACTACGGGGCCAGGATCCAAACTCGGCTTTCCTGCCTCCAAAGGGCCCGCCTCCCTTCTTCTTCAGCACCTCCACAGAAGGAGCCCCTGTTCCACAACCCTGTGCGTTTTACTCGCCCTTCGGCTACAACCGGGCCCTTCTCTCTGCTCTGCCATCCCGCAATGTCTCCTTCCCTAACCGTGTGCGACAGGCAGCGCTTGGGGTATGGCGTACACAGCTCTGAGGCACGGGGGGGCGAGAGCTCCGGGTCTGCAGCACAGAAGACTCTGGCGCACAGGGAGCCTCAACCCTGGCCCCCCGCAGCCCCCGTGCCCAGGGCTCCCAGGCTCCTGCCAAGTCAAAAAGAGCAGGTGCCTAGTGAGGCAGGTGGGATCCTGCCTGGGAGGTCCACCAAGGAGCCTCTCCTGAGCTTGCCGGGGTCCAGGGCCCTCAGAGCCAGCAACGTGGGGCGAGGGAAAGAGCCCAGCTCTGCCCTCTCTGCTTACAGGACGCTCAGTGAGTCGCTCAGGGAGTCGCTCAGCTTCTCTGCGGCTCCGTTTCCTCCTCTGGAAACTCAGGGACAGAGACACTTGCCCCTTGGAGGCCCCCCACCTCCTAGATACTGCACTGAGACAAGCATCCCCCCTTCCTCCCTGCTGCTCTGGGCCTCGGGTTTCCCCTCTGTGAAATAAACTAGAGACCCCCACGGGTCCCGCTGGCCCCAGGCGCCTCAAAGCCGGCAGCGGTTGGGACTGCTGTCACGCGAGGGCCCGCTGGGCAGCCACCCCCCAGGGCTACGGTCGTCACGCGCAGGCTGACGGAAGTGGCAGGGTGAGGGGGACACGCATGGTGGGCAAAAATGGCTCTTACCCTTTGGTGGGATCCAGGGCCAGTGACCTCGGGTTGTCCAGGTCCCTCCACACGAGGACCTGCCGGAACTGTCCGTCCAACCGGGCCACTTCGATCCTGTTGGTCCCAGTGTCTGCCCAGTAGAGGTTCTTGCCCACCCAGTCGACGGCCATGCCTTCCGGGTAGTCGAGGCCGAACTCGATCACGTGCTCCACGGAGCTCCCGTTCATGAACGCTCGGCTGATGGTCTGCAGCAGGGGAGGAGGCAAGGGCCGCGGGTTAGGATCCGGCCTCCTGCAGACCTCGGACCACGGGACGGACGCCCGGCCACCCACCGCATCGCGCGCCCGATCGCCAACGTGCCAGGGTTTTTCAATAAACGCTTGAAATGTAGCAAAATACGACATTTTTAGGGGAAAAAAAAGATTTGATAGTATTTAAGTTTCATGAAGTTTCGTCCCAGGAAACCAATAAAAAATGCAAAAGATGAGGAGTCATGGAAACCACACAGAGGCTGGAAGCAAACACAACGTTTAAAAGAAGGAAACTGGTTACGTAAAATAGGCAGTATCTGTGGAGACTACGTCCGTCATCTAGAGAGTTCCTAGCAGCGTATCAGTTACCTCGTACGTGGTTTTTTTAAAAAGATTTTATTTATTTGACAGAGAGAGAGAGACTGCGAGAGAGGGAACACAAGCAGGGGGAGTGGGAGAGGGAGAAGCAGGCTTCCCGCCGAGCAGGGAGCCCGTTGCGGGGCTTGATCACAGGACATGGGGATCATGACCTGAGCCCAAGGCCGACGTTCAACGACCGAGCCACCCAGGTGGCCCGAGCTCTTATACTGTTAAGTGAAAGACACCAGGACACAGAACCCCCTAGCATGCCTGACAGGGACCATGAGCAGCACTGACATCGGGAACTCCCTGGAAACGTCAGCTGAAGGGAGGTGAGGGATTTTTATTTTTATTTTATTTTTATTTTCTTCTCTATCCTTTTCTGTCTCCTGTCCTCCTTCTTCAGTGAGCTCCCATGACTTCCAGAATCAGAAAAATCTCAGAGATGTGTAACACCATCGGGAGAATAAGATCAAGGAGTTCAGTTGTCCAGGACGGAACACGGCCTGGCACACTTTTCCATAAAGGGGCACACAGTAAATATGCAGGCTCTGAGGGCCACACAGCTCCGGGGCCACTATACAAGTGCAGGCACGGACAACCCATAGACAAATGGGCATCACTATGTTCCAATAAAACTTTATTTATACAACCAGAGGGTCAGCCCGCGAGCTGGTTTGCAGAATCCTGCTTTACAAGAAGAAAAGGCCCTTCTGTGTATCCCCGTGTATTCGCGCCGTGCATAGGGACAGCATGTGCTAAGCAGGTGGGCACTGCTGAGGGAGCGAAGCCAAAGACGATGTCAACTTACAACAAAACGTCTCAGATCGGCAATCGCTCCAGAAAAGCCCATCTGTGTCTACGGGATCTGCTCGTGGTAACTGTTCGTGTTCATTTATTAAAACAGTTTGCTCAGACTTGATGGCTGTAGATCACGTTACCCTAAATATTACAGCTTTTTTTTTTTCAAGTCGGCTCCACGCCCAGCTCGGAGCCCAACGCGGGGCTTGAACTCACGACCCCGAGATCAAGACCTGAGCTGAGGTCGAGAGTCGGACGGCTGACCGACTGAGCCACCCAGGCGCCCCTAAATATTACAGCTCTTTCGAAAAGACCAGGAAAGCCTTCAAGACGGCGCCGGCGGAGGCCACCTCGCGGACCGTACCTTCAGGCTGACGTCCGTCCAGTAGATGTGATTGTTGGACACGTCGAAGTCCAGCGCCGAGGCCTCCTTGACGCCCGTCAGCGGGATGGCCACGTCGTTGTTGTTGGTCTCCAGGGAGATCCTGTGGATGGCGGCTCGGCTGGTGAACACCAGGAAGGCCTCGGGGACGATGCAGGTCTTTAGGTCGCGCAACAGCTCCAGGCCGATGGGGCAGCCGCACTTGGTGGCGTGAGGCGTGAAGAAGCACAGGTGGCTGCAGCCCCCGTTCTTGTCCGCACACGCGTTGGTCCCTGGAACGAGCACAGCGGCTCTGGCGCTCGGCAGCCCCGCAGAGGCGTGCGTGGCTCCGCGGGCACACGGGGCTCTGGCCCAGCCAGACAGCACGTGGGGACACCGGGCGGGGCGGGGTGGCGGGGATGACGGAAACGGAGGTCCTCCCCCGCTGCGGGGAAGGGACGCTACGATGTTTAACGTGGCTGCCTCTGCGCCCGGGGTGACCCAGTGCCTTTGAACTCGGTCCGCCCGTCCGCCCAGCAGCAGGGGAGGCGGGAGCCGCTGCCACCTGTTTTCTAGTCACGGAAAGGGAAGCCCAGAGAGGCTGGTGAAGGTGATACGGGCAGGAAGGGGCACAGGGGTAGGAATGCCACGTGAGGGGGTCACTCACAAGCGCACACACGCACGCATGCACCCGGGCCGGGACTCCGGGCCTGCTGGCCGGACTGACCGCCCGGACGGCCCCCGACACCGACGCCTCACACACTCGGACTCGCCCAGGAGCACCGAAGGGGTCTCCTCCTCATTGAAGCAGAAAACTTGGGGTGTTCGTTTGTTTTGGCTCCCCGATCCTCTCAGTCAGCCACTGAGGCGCTGTTGAAAGTGGCTTTAACAGAGTTGAGTATTTTAGCTAAAAGAAGAATCCTTCTCCCCATCTCTCTCAGTAAGACCGGAGTCGAGACAGAGAGATGAACCCAATCCCTCAACTTGAAAGCACGCCCGACGGACACATCTTTTTTCTGACCCGCTGGGTTCTCTTTTGCGTGTCTAAACCATCGCTCACACAGGGGCTCACCTTCCACGGTAGATAATCCGCAGGTTCTAAAAGGTGAAACGGAGCTTACCGGTCCCATCGCCTCTTTGTCAGGAACCCGGGTCACTCACCTCCAGGCCTTTGCACAGCTGCCCCTCAGCCCGTCCCACCCTGCCCCCACCTGCTCCCTCAATTCCAAGTTCAAGTGACCTCCCCTGTGTGTTAAAGCCAGGCATCCCCACCACCCCAGCTACAGCCACTGCCTGGCGTAGCTCTAAGGAGGGTCTCAGCTGCTAGATGGGGAGGCTGGGAGCTACCCGAGGCCCACCCCAGGATCTTCTCTGCCCATTCATTCATTCATTCATTCCTCCAGCAGACGTCTATAGAGCCCCTCCGATGTGCAGGTGCTGCAGCAGGTGCAGAGGCCCCCCGCTGGGCACAGAGCCCCACCCCCACCACACCTGGACGCTACTCTCTCTCTCTCCTGTGTAGCCTAATGACCCGCATTTGGAATCGTTTTCAGAAAGAAACAAATCATATTAAGTGAGCTTTTTGCAGATCCTGGTTTTCAGATAAAAGCTGTGTATTTGGGGCGCCTGTGTGGCTCTGTCAGTTAAGGATCTGACTTCAGCTCTGATCATGATCTGGGGGTCCTGGGATCAAGACCCACATCAGACTCCCTGCTCAGCAGGGAGTCTGCCTGTCCCTCTCCCTCTTTCTCTGCCCCCTCTCCCCTCATGTTCTCTCTCAAATGAATAAATAAAATCTTCCAAAAAAAACCAAGGTGTGCATCTGAAGGTCCAGCCTGGCCACACTGGACAGCAATCACAGCGCACCCCAGGGACGAGGTGGAGGCAGACCCAGACTGAGTCCCGAGCTCGGCCATACCAGCAACGTGGCCATGCATCCCTGCTCCTTCCCAGGGCAAGTGGGGCCATACTGTCATTGGTGTATGGGGCTGCCCCAGGCACTACGGCACTTAGCCAGAGCCCAGCACACAGCAGACACGTGGCAAACACCAGCCGTGACTGTTAACAACTGTGGCCAGCAGCACCGAGTCCACAACCATGACTAGTCAATATCCCCGGCGGAGACACCACGCCCGTCCCCAGCTGTCCTCCACCAGATCTCACCATACCCGGCCCTGCCCATCCCCAGGGTGGGCGCCCGTGGACTGAAGGGCAGCCGCGAGCCCACTGCTTCTTCCTGGTGCCACTCGGTGTGGCTCACTGGCGGCTGGAGGCTGAGCAGACTCACCGACAGCCTTGGCCACATTCACGGCCTTCAGCCCCATCAGGTCGGGCAGCTGGTCGATGATGACGTCCCGGCTGGCCTTGACCTTGTGCACGCGCTCGATGCTGCGACGCTGCCAGTCGGTCCAGTAGATGAAGTCCCCCAGCAGTGTGAACCCGAAAATGTGGGGGAGCTTGTCCTCCAGGAGCGTCCGCCTCTTTGTCCCGTCAACGTTGATGACCTGCGGGACGGCAGCACAGGTATGAACCGGCCTCGGGCCTGAGCGGCCGAAACGGGGACAGGCCCAACGCCTAGGAGGCTCCATTCTGCCTGCACGCCGCGAGGCCATGCTATGACACCAGGGGCCGTGACTCCCAGCGGAGCTGGACGAATGACATTTTCAGGGGTGGGGCTGGCTCAGGGCTCTCCCCGCAGCCTCCCCTACCTGGGTACGGACACGGCACTGAGAGGGCCAGGTGAGGCAGACGGCTGTGCTCTCCCTTCCTGCTTCTGATCGATGAGCAGGACAGAGGTGCAGGGCTCAGACCAGGGCAGGCTCTGATAGCAACAGTCAGATCACAGGCTCGACGCAGACATGAGCTTCCAGAGGCTGCATCCCTAACACGCCCGGGGCCCTGGGCAAGACCGCGCACTGGTCTGTGGGCCGATGTCTTGCTTGGTCAGGCCCAGATGACCTCGGAGGGCCCTTCTGGCCCTGAGTCTGAGCCCGTAACTCTCAGATGCTTTTCAACCCCCCACACTAGTGGCCCTTGACTCTGAGATATGAAAGCTAGCTCTTTCTCTTGAAGAACCAGTGCTGATGAAAAGCATTAACCACAAAAGCCACAAAGGAAAAAACTGCTGTCAGACATAAAAGCGCCTCAACCGGCGGAAACACACAAACGGGGACGGGATTCCGATGGCAGATGACCCTGTAGCCGCTGATGTTGAAAGCAAGACTCGATAAAACACAACATCGAGCTTCTCTGGCTCTTGGGCCAGGATGAAAGCGACACGACAAGTCCCAGCAGACCCCCTGCAGCCAGACTGTGTTTCCAGCTCCGCAGAAAAGCGACAAACACTCTGTTTTGCAGGTGGTGAGAACAGAAGACAGATCAGATTCACGCTGAACAGAAGAGACCTGGGTCCGTCTGCCATAGGATACCACGGGACAAAACTGCCGGGTCACCCAGGAGGGGCCCAGTGAGCCTCCGTGCCCCGGGGGCCTCAGTTTCTCCACCTACAACTTAGGGGAGCAGCTGACGTCATCCAGGCAACTTAACCAAAGACAACGCCCGGGCCCCCAATCTGGGGCAATTCACACAGAAGTGGGAGGTGCCAGCCCCCTATGGATCCTGGAAGCGGCTCCCCGCTGGGTTTCCAACGTGCCCCCAGGCCAGAACGCGAGATTGGGGGACGCCCTTGTACCCAGACGGGGGTGCTGCCCGCCTCACCTGGAAGGAGGAGCTCAGGTTGTACGACCGCTGTGCTCATCTCCGGGGCACCATGCCGGCCCCGCTGGTTAGCAGCAAATGGCAGGTGACGGACTAAGCCTTCCAAACGGTTTGGGCACCGGCCCTCAGAGAACGCTCCACACAAAACTTGCCCGCGGGTGGGGTCTCATCCTGGGCTCGTGGC
Organism: Mellivora capensis; assembly: GCA_004024625.1. Taxonomy (NCBI): domain Eukaryota; kingdom Metazoa; phylum Chordata; class Mammalia; order Carnivora; family Mustelidae; genus Mellivora; species Mellivora capensis. Next base: position 118,832 of record PISX010002333.1, on the reverse strand, counting down.
CAGGGAGGTGAGGTTGGGAGAAGAGGAAGATGGTACCCTCAGGAACATATCCCGTCGGAGAGCGTGTAAGTGAGCGAGCAAGGCTGTGTGTGCGCCGACACAGCATCGTGCTTGCAAGAAACAGAAATTCTGTGTATACTGAAATTTGGATTTCACGTCATTTTCACACATCACGAAATTCTGTTTTTCTTTTGACTCTTCCCCCTGATCATTTAAAAGTGTGAAAACCGCCCTGCGTGGGAGAGCGGCGCAGACATGGGCAAGCCGGCCCACAGGCTGTAGAGTCTAAGCCCTGGTCTACAGCTGAGCGTCGGTGCCCTTGATCTTCAGGAAAGGAAACTGGACATTTCACCAAGACGCTGTGTCAAGAATAATCACACCGGACGCCAAGGGTGCCCGGGGCCAGCGCTGCCCTCTCTGACCTCTGGCTTCCGTCCTCCTGCGCAGGGCCAACTCCACACTCCGTGCCCGGGTCTGGGCAGGGCGGGCCACAGAGAGGTGGGACAAGCAGATTCCAAGGAAGCCCACCCTCAGCTGCACTCTGAGGGGCAGCACCCGGGAGGGGGGTCTGCAGGGAGGCCCACAAAGTGGTGGGCCCAGAAAGCCCGGGCAAAAAGGCCAAGGCCAACCCTTTGAAAGTGCACGTTTCAAGGGAGAAGGCTCCTGTTTTCTGATGGAGTCACCATCAGAGTCAGACGTAATGCCCCAAATTAGAACCGCCCTGGTTATTTTTTTTTTTAATATTCTACTTATTTATTTGACAGACAGAGATCACAAGCAGGCAGAGAAGCAGACAGAGAGAGAGGAGGAAGCAGGCTCACCGCTGAGCAGAGAGCCCGATGCGGGGCTCGATCCCAGGACCCTCAGATCATGACCTGAGCCGAAGGCAGAGGCTTAACCAACTGAGCCACCCAGGCACCCCTCCCTGGTTATTTTGTTCCACGTAATAAACAAGATCTTAAACACACACTTGGGTGCACACACACACTGCTCAGTTGCCCGGAAGCCCCACGTTCTACCTTCTTCCCTGGGGGACGAGGGACATCCAGCCACCCGGCCTGGCAGCTGCCGCTCTCGTGCCGAGTATTTACCTTGGCTGTGCCAGAAGTCCCCTCTGCCAACCCAGTCTGTGTTGGAGGGAGACAGATATATGCATAACTTCTCAGTTGGTGACTTTTTCTCAGCCCGCCTGCCAGCCTGCCCCACAGGCGGTGTGGACCAGGCACTCTGTCCCGAAGCCGGCCCCGACGGCAGGTGTCAGCGGCAGGACCCACCAGCTCCCATTGCCCTGGCCAGGGTGAGACAGCAGGGGGCCACATGGAGCCCAGATGTCGGGGGGGGGGGGCAGCAAGGCCACAGCAAGCCATAGGCAGGTGACACCCCCTGCCACAGAGACAGGCTAAAGAGCCCGGGTTGGCCCGTGAGACCTCGGCTTGGTCCATCCACGAGTCCGAGCACCCCGGAGGGAAACAGCCGAGGACGAAGCTTCACAAAGACAGCTCGGGACTTCAAAGGGTCAGGACCAGTCCCCGCTTCAACTCAGTATTGGCTGAAACCACCCTCCAGGGACAGGCGTCACAGTGCGTGTGCCCGGCTGTCTAAACACTTTGTCCCTGTCAGCACTGCTAAGGGGCACAATTCCTCCCTCTACTCTGGAAGCAGAAGACAACAGGATCTGCACGACAAGTCCACGAAGGCAGGGCTTCGGAACACACGTGGCTAGAAAATCAGCTTGGGCGCTGTCCGAGGAGCCAGGACGCCGTCCCACCCCCCGCGCCCCATCCCCTCTCCTCAACGTCCCTCTGACGTGCTGCCGCTGTCCCGTCCCCCCCGTGCCTATCTCCCCTCCTGAATGTCCGCCCCATCGGGCCGCAGGTCTGTCTGTTGCTGCTCTTCCAGGTGGGGCGGCGTCCGTGGACGCCTGGAAGGGACAGGTGCTCGCCGGGGGGTGCAGAGGGGGCTGGGGGGACGTGATGGCACCTCTGTCCAGGGACCTGCTGAGCAGCCGTGGGAAAGGGGCCAGTGGGAGCCACAGAGAGAGTGTGGGGGCGGGCAGTCTCCATACAGACCCGGTGTGTCTGGGGTCCCCGCCCACCGGCAGCACGGAGAACGCCGACCCCAAGCTGGACCCGAGAGAGAGCTCCTTCTGCTTTGGGAAATGAGACCGACTGACAGACGAGTGAGGTGGTGACAATAACAGTGCTGGGGACCCGGCGGCTAATCCGGACCTCGAGCACTGGCCCGGTCTCGAAGGCGCTGCGGGTCCGGCCGGGAGGTGCGGCCTCCAGGTGGGCACCGGGATGTCAGCATTCTGGAGAAGGCGAGTCGTCCCCACGCAGGAGACCGGGGCATGTGGTGGGGGGGGACTCTGGGCTTCCGAGGGAGGGGGCCGGGGGCGGCTGGGCACGTGGACTCAGAGGGCACTCAGGAGGGAAGGAGCTGCCCAGGGTGGGGGGAAGGGGGCCCACACTGGGCCGTCACGAGCCTGGTGTCTCCTAAGCCGCAGGGACAGAGGCAGGAAGGGCCCGGCGTCTGCCAAGAGAGGACAGAGAAGTGCGGGGCCCCAGCGGCCACTGGTCAGAGACAGCTCAGGGACAGCAAGTCCTAGGGGCTTTTATGAATCCAGCTGACCCCTATGACACGAGACCTAAGGCCTGCAGCAGGTCGGTGGAGGAGGGCAAGTGTTTTTGGGGTGGGGAGCCCCGCAGGGTTGGGGGGAGTGCCCAACCAATGGTGGCCGTGGGGACACCGGAGGCCGGTCCTGAGAGAGCGGCTGGGGTTGTGGGAAGGGCTGGGCCCCAGGGCTCTAGACTCGGGAGGATGGGTTAGGAGGTGTCCCAGGGAATTCCTAGCCCAGGAGGGTGGGACATGCAGCAGAGGCAGCTGTGGGGACACAGAGGGGAATCGGGGGCTGTGTCCATGGACCTCAACCCCCACCCAACCCACGTGGCTCCAGCCTGTAGGAGGGAAGTCGGAGCGCCTCCCAGAGTGAGCCCGGAGGGAGCAGCCTGAGCCAATCCCCCCGGGGGGAGCCACCCCGCAACTCCCACCGGTCCCGATGGCAGCTAGCGGGCCAGCCGAGGGGCTGGCCCGAACCTGACGTGCAGGACAGCTGTCACAGACAAGGCTGGCAGGAGGGCCCACCTGCAGGGCAGCCCATACTTGCCCGCAACATGGCCTGTCCCGTAAGCCGCACCTACGTGCCGCTAATACCATCCAGATGAATCCCCGTGTAACCAGTCCGGCCCTTCCAGACCTTTGTTCTCCTCCCGGTTCATCCAGGGATTAGCCACAGCTGCCCTATAAAGTCCTTCTCGGGGGCCTGGCGGGCGGGCCACGAGCTCAATTACCTCTTCAAAGGGACAGCGAGTTTGTCACAGTCTGCAGCCCCTTTCTTCCAGAGCCTTCCCTCTGCTCAGAGCCAGGCCGAGCGCACAGCCAGGCTGCACAAAATCCTTTCTCCCCACCAAAGGCAACTGCGCGAGGTAGGCCCGAGGCCAGCGCTCGGGCTCCTTCGCACCTGGCCTGGCCGTTCCGTCGTCACAAGACCACGGGCATGATTTCTGGGAAACGTCACCACTGCTAGAAGCATGTCCTGTTGCTGCCCTAGCCTGGTTTATACCTCCCTGGACCATCCCTCCCACCTGGAAACTGGAAAGTAAACACAATCCCTGGTCCCTCAGCGATTCCCCTGGAAGCCCCGGGGATCCTCCGTGACCGTCAGCAGGGGCTCCTGCACCAAGACTGTGGCCTGATCCGAAGCGAGGCCCTGGGGGGCACAGCAGAGACCAGCTGTCGGGCACACGTGCCGAGCTGGCCCAGGAACCTGGAACAGAGCTGGCGCTCCGCAGGTGCTCGGCAGCAAACTCCGGGACCCGAGAGCGAGGGCCGAGAGGCCACAGCAGGGACTTGGAGGCAAGGCCCCTAGCACGTTTGGGCCACCTCCAAAATGTTCACACCTGTGTCTGGGGTTTGTCCCCACTGAAAAGAATGCCAGAGTCCGAGAAGCCAGCACGACACTCGCCTAGGGCGTCCCCACTGCAGGGAGAAGACACGCTGAGCTCACGTGGAAGACGGTCTCCACGTCCATGCATGTCAGGGCAGGGGTGGAGGGGTGCCCGGCACAAACCCCGCAGTTGGGGTCAGCCCTGGATGTATGGGAGGTGGCAGCGACGGGCTCCGCCCGGGTCGGCATTCCCAAAGCGTGTGCCACCAGAGCCAGGTGGGGAAAGAAAGGGGCCCTGGGGCACGTAGTGTGAGAACACCGACACACCTGCATTTCCCAAGTCGGCTGGATCAAAGAGTCCCAAATTCTAATTCTGCAGCGTCTCTCTTCACACTTTCTGGGGATTAGCTCCAAAGAGATAACACACTCGGCGCGTGCATTCCGGGTCTGCCTGCGCGGCCCCATGCAGGTGAAGACTCCGTCCCTGACTCCGGGCCCTCCCTCCCCTCACGCTACCATGACGGACCGCCCGTCCTCGGTCGAGTACCCTTGAAACCGCGCTCCTACTTCTCCCCAGCCTCGCGCCTCCTGACTTCTGTCCCTTCCACTTAGCGGTTACCAAGAGGATAACGTTTAGATTCCGTCTGGAAGCCTGACGCTGTCTTAGGGCTTTGTCTGCAGATTGGTTCTGAAAGCGGAAAATCAAAACCCACCCACTTGCCACATGACCTTGAGCAAGGTACCGTCCCCCTGGACCTCAGCTTCTCATCCAGGAATGGGGACCATGCCACATACCTCCAAATACTCTTGTGGGACAAACAACCTTTTACCCGTCATCAGGAAAATGCCAGTCAGACCCAGGGACACCCCAGAGCGCCCGGCAGGACGGCTACAGTCAGGATAAAGGGCGTGGAGCGTTACAGCGGCCAAGGCTGTGCAGAGACACACGCGCGCTGCCAGGGACAGAGAGCGTGGAGCGGGGCATACCGCGGGCCACTCCGACGGCGTGTCAGTGAACCACGCGTAAAACCCCCACGTGGCCCAGCAGTTCCGCTCCGCCGTGCACCCCGGAGAACTAACAACAGGTTCGCCGACAAAACGTGCACATGGTGCCCTTGACAGCCTCGCTCATGGCAGCCAAAAGGGGGAAACAACATAAATGCCCATCAACAGACGGGTGGACGGTGTGCGGTCCGTCCGTATGACCAGTGTCACTCGGCCATAAAAACGAAACAAGGACAGGTGCCACCGTGTGGATAAATTCCAAAAAACAACACGCTGCGTGAAGAAGCCAGGCGCCGAAGGCTGCGTGCCGAAGGACCATCCTCGCACGAAACATCCGGGACAGCCAATCCCACAGGGACCACAAGAGATCCGTGGGTGCTGGGGGCTGGTGGGGAGAGGGGAGACCAGGACTGGCTGCTTAATGGGCACGGGGTCTCGGGTGGTGAAAACGTTCTGGAACGGGGCAGTGGTGGTGGCTGCTGTGGTTCAGCTCTGTGAATGTGGGCGAGGCCGCTGAATGGCACACTTTTTAAAATGGTTAAGATGGCCATCGTGGGTCACGTGTGTGTTCCCACAGTAAACGGCCCCAGCACCCCACCGCGGGAGTACACGGAGCCACGCCTGTTACATGGCCGGCAGCGTCAGCCAACACACATGTCCCCAGCCCCCCAGGTGCTTGCAGAAGTGGGTGGGGTCCACGGGGCGAAGCCTTCTTAGCTGACCCCACAGGAAACAAGGGTCGTGCCTTCATGCTCAGAGGCTCGAGAGAAACTCCCTTTAACAACAGGGTCGTCTATAGGGAATCCGGCAGGAACCAGCTGCTGGGACAGTGACTTGGGTGGGAGAGGCACCTACCCAGCCCAGAGTCCCCTTCCAGGAACGTGGCATGAAACCCTGAGACCCAGACACACATCGGTCTCCTTGCTCCCCCCCTCCCCCGGCAAGCTGCCTAGTGGTGGGCTCCCCCCGAAGCCGAGAGAGGAGCGAAGTTTACTCCCAGGTGATGTGACCAGCACTGAGGGGGAGGCATCCACACTGAGGACGGGCACATACGTCGGGGATTTCCCTGCTATGGGGACGAACTGAATGACTGTATGGAGAGCACCTCCAAAAAATACACCCACGAGCAAAGAGCAAGTTGCCAAAAAACACATCTGGACATTGCTTAAATTAATCACACGGAATCACTCAGAACAGGATGATGCACCGTTCCGGGAGATGTCCACCTGGCAAGAGAAAACGCCTTGGGAACGCGTCACCAGATTCAGAATGGTGGTCACCTCTGGCTGCAACCACGTTGGTAAGATTTTCTGTCTTACACTGCGTGGTGGGCACATGCGTGTGAGTTTGCACTAAGATTTTGTGTTTCGAGGGACACCTGGGTGGCTCCATTGGTTAAGCAACCGACACTCTTGATTTTGGCTCAGGTCATGATCTCAGGGTCGTGAGATCGAGCCCCGCGTCCGCGTCTGTGCTCAGCAGGGAGTCTGCTTGGGATTCTCTCTCCCCTTCCCTCTGCCCCTGCCCCCACCCCTGCTAGCTGGCGAGCATGCGTGCTCTCTCAAATAAAGAAATAAATTTAAAAACGGAGATTTTGTTTTTGAAATAGTTGAAGACACCCAAGAAGTCACTCGAGGAGCTCCCGTGTGTCCTTCACCTAGCTCCCCCCGAAAGACCTCTCGCACGAGCACAGTGCCCTCCGACAGCATTCACTCGGCCACACGGCTCCTTACGGGCCTCTTGCATGTCGGAAAAGTACCATAATAGATTATTTTTTCGAGGCTCCTATTTGGCCAAACAGCAGAGCACAGGGGCTCAGTTGGTCAAGCGTCACTCCTGATTCTGGCTCAGGTCACGACCTCAGGGTCATGAGACCAAGCCCCGCGTCGGGCTCTGCGCTCAGTGTGGGGCCTGTTGGGATTCTCTCTCTCCCTCTGCCCTCCCCCTGGCTCGAACGCACACACATACACAGGAGTGCACACGTGCACGCACGCTCTCTCTCTCTCTCTCTCTCTAAAAAATCTTAAAAAATCCCCAGCAGAGAACAGGCATCTGTCCGCTGCCCGCCTGGTACACATCACAGGCTCCAGGGGCTCCGGGCCTGCCGGGCCGTGCCAAGCAGCACAACCTTCATCAAACAGCTTCGGGAACCAGCGCCCACCGGCAGGGAGGACTCACCTCGATTTTGTCTGTCTTGGCATCTCCCCAGTACAGCTTTCCCTCCTGCAGGTCCAGGGCCAAGCCGTTGGGCCACCCGAGGGACGTGTTCACCAGGACGTGCCGCTCCTGCCCATCCAGGTTGGCGCGCTCGATTTTGGGGTTCTCCCCCCAGTCTGTCCAGTACATAAGGCTGGAGAGGAAGCACATGTCCTTGACGCTGTCCGTCCCGTCCCTGCAGCATGCCCAGGGCTGAGGGCCACACCCTCCCCATCCTGAAGGGCGCTCACGCAGTGCTGGCTCCCTGCCCACGTGAGTGCCAACCCCCCCCCGCCAAGGGACCAGAGGCTCCCCAGGAAACAGGGGGGCCCACAGCATGGGCTTCACGACCTGGGAGTCCTGGGACTCGAAGGGGGCAGGTGGGGTCCCTCTCCTGTCCTGCAGGTGGGTGGACGGCAGATGTACTGGGAGAACCATGGGCCGGAGGGGCCAAGCACCAGGCAGGGGGCCCACGTGGAGCGGAACCTTCCTCAAGGAGCCAAAGGGCTCCTGTGCACAAAGCGCAGGCTCCACGGGCAGACGGGCCACAAGGCCCAGCTCTGCCAGCGCCTTGAGCGGGTCTGAGCCTCTGAGCAGCACCTGACAGCCCCTGCCAGGGACCACGGTTACAACCGCTGTGGCTCTGCTAGTCCCCACAAGGCACAGCTCCCAGGTGTCCCTTCTGTCCTTCCAGCTCCTCCCCGAGGCTGTCTCCAGGATACCACACGGTGGCCCACACGGAGGGCCAGAGGCTCCCCCTGCAGCCCTGGCTCCCCCCACCAAGGGCTCCAACTCTTCCTCCTCCCTCCCACCACTTTCCCATTGTTGGTCATGAGCCCCCAGGAAGGGGGCTGCTGCCCTGCTCTGAGCTGCAGAGATTCTCAGAAAGGCTCCTACATCGACAGACAAGCTGTTTTCACAGGACCCCAAAATGGAAAGTTGGAGCCACACTGCCCAGTCCGATCCCAGCATCCTGCTGTGTGACCTTAGGTGAGTCCCTTAACCTCCCTGGGCTTCAGCTTCCTCTACTATACGGCTATACCCTCCTCCCAGAGAGAGAGGAGGAGGTAAAGACTCGCCACGTACAATGCTCAGAAAAGGCCCAGCCCATGCGTCATTAAGTATACACCGTCATCAGCCTAGAAACCACGCTGGTGAACTGTTCCATTTCACAGGTGAGAAGGGTGAGGCCCATGGAAAGCAATGACTCCCCCCAGCTCTCCAGGCCCTGTACACATGTACACGACGTCACAGCATCGCAAAGTCTGGGCCCTGGACCAGCAGCAGCATCACCAGGGGGAGCTTGTAAGAAATTCAGGTTTCCAGGCCCCGCCCCAGACCTCCTGAATCAGAACTCTGGGAAGGGGTCCAGCCACCTGCATCTTAACAAGCCTCCTCCGGGGCATTCTGATGCCAGCGAAAGTTCCAGAACCGCCAGTATCTCTCACTTCTGCTGCCCTGGCTCCCAGCCCCCCCGACCAGGAAGGAGGTCCGCACCTCCCCCCACCACTTACCCCATCACAGGGTGCAGCACAATGGCCCGGGGCTCGTCCAGGTCCTCGGACACCAGGATCTTGCGGGAGGTGCCATTGAGACGTGTCACCTCAATGCGGTCGGTGCCTGTGTCCGTCCAGTAGAGGTTGCGGGCCACCCAGTCAACCGCAATGCCATCGGGGTCGTTGATCTCGGTGTTGACCAGCGTCTGTGCCCCTGACCCGTCCAGGTACGCCCTGCGGATGGCCCGCACCTCGTCGTCCGTCCAGTAGACGTAGCCCTCCAGCGGGTCGTAGTCGATGGCAATGGCATGTCGGATGTCGTCAACCTGCAGGACGATGTCAGTGAAGTCCGGCGTGTCCAGAGAGATCCTCCGCAGGTCCGTCCGCCGGGCCAGCAGTAGCACCTCCTCGGCCCCTGCGGGAGCACGTGCAGGGGGTCAGAGGCCGGCAGCAGCACGGCAGACCGGGCCTGGGCTGGGCATGGCAGGGAGGGGCTCTGACCCCCGGAGTCAGAGCTTCCGCGCAGCCACCGGTGACCGTAGGTAATACTCGCCGTGACCTTCCTCTGTGGTCACTAGCTCATCCCCGTGAGGGCTCGAGGAGACCGGCACTGTTTGTATCATCATAGTATCGAGGAGACCATGTAGGCACAGAGAGGTCAAGCAACCAGCCGAAAGCCACACAGCCACCTGGCCTCCACCACCACGGAAGAGCTGCTTCACACTCAGTGTCCCTTCGCCCCTGCAAGCTCCTCTCCCGGCCACAAACCAGTTCCAGACGCAGGTCCCACGGAAGCACTGGGCTCCAGACCGCCACCGGCAGCCACATTTCTCAAAGCCCCCACGGGGCCGCACCTTCCACGTGCTCCCCCTTCGTGGCTCAGCCCAGAAGCTACTTCCTCATGAGGCCCCCCAACCCCGCTCACCCCTCCAAGGCAGCTTCATGCCCCCTAACGGCACACGTAGCTGCACGGTCCGGTTCCTTCCCACGTCACTCTCTCACCGACGAGGGCGAGCACCGGGGGGCGGGTGCCCTAGACTCCCTCCGCCACCCCAGCATGGTTAACATTTCGACTCCACCCTGGACCCTCCCTGCTGGGATTTGTTGGAACTTCCAGGGCAAACAGCACAGGGAGCCTTACGGCACCAGGATGTCCCTGAAGGCTGTGTGCCCTCCCCCAGAGCTGGGTCCTTGTCCCCTCATTCATTCTGGTCCCTTCTGGTCTCTAGGACTCACAGAACCAAGTTTAGGCCCAGAGACCCCTTCTGGAACTTTGGGACCACTTTCCCGGTCTGATGAAAGGCCAAGAATGGGGAAGGACCCGCCTCAAGTTATGTAGCAACGCGGGATGGGGACAGGGACAGAACCAGCCGGGCACATCCATCAACCTCAGGCCCCCAGGCCCAGCTCTGCAGCCAGCTGCCTGGTCAAGCCACAGCCCTGACAGCAGACTCTCTCCTGCGCCCGATGCCAACTTCCTGCCACAGTGGCAGAGCCCTCGGAGCCCGGTGCCTTGCAGAGTCCACCTGCGTCCCCTGACCTGCATTTCAAGTAAGGGTGGGACAGGGATCCTCACTGTCCCGCTCCAAGGTGCACGGCTCATCACCCAATTCCTCCACTAGAGGGCGATACATGACAGCAATAGTTTTCTGAGCCCAGGGCTGGGAAACTGAGGCAGACGGTGCCCAGAAGGCACCCCAAGTGCCTGACTGCTTGGGAAACTCCGAGACCCAAATTCAGATTTGGCCCTGATATGGTGTGCATTGGAAGGAGGGGAGGGGAACTCTGAATTTTAACAAATTGTCTTCCTCGGGGCTCCATTCCCAAAATGTTCTGTTGACATCTGACCTGTCCTTCAAGGCCCAGGTCGCACACCTCCCCCTCCTCCTCCAGGAAGCTTTCCTACCACTCTTACCCCAACGGATGGGCTGGCCACACACACACACACACACACACACACACACACTGCATGGGCACCACACTTAATGTTTCACTAAGATTCGTGCACATGCCCCCTCGGCTCTCTGCAGGCCCCGGGGCCACACCCAGGGCAGGTGCTGACATCCTTAGACAAGCAGGGAGAACACAGGGCAGAAATCTCTGCTTGACTCTGGACAGGTCTCTAACCCTCTCCAGGCTCTGGTCTCCCCATTTACAGTGAAGAATCAGCCCACCTGCTGGTGTGTGAGTTTCTATCTGGCTCTGACATCAAGGGAACCAGAAAACCAAACTCCAGGAAAGGCCTCTGGCTTCACCTCCCATGATGGAGGGATGGGGGATGCCCCTCCAGGGCACGGCTGGGAAGAGCCCCGTCCCAAGAGGGCGTCTACAGACCCATCCAAAGAGGCTGTTGGGCTCCCGAGTGGAGGCCGGGGCAGCTCACCGTGCAAGGCGGAAGGGTGTGTGTCAAACCCCACTTGACCTCAGGCAGTACTTCCTCCCCAGAGAAAACACTGGTCCCCGAGGGGAACCAATGCTCTGTCCCAAAACACATTTTTTTTAAAGATTTTTTTTTTTTTTTAATTTGAGAGAAAGAGCACAAGCAGGAGGGAGAGGAAGAGGAATTCCAAGCAGACTGCTTGCTAGAGCATGGAGCCTGACACGGGGCTCAATCTCACTCTTGATTTTGGCTCAGGTCATGATCTCACGAGCCTGAGATCATGACCTGAGCCAAAATCAAGAGTCGGACGCCTGACTGACGGAGCCACCCGGGTGCCCCACAAAACATCTCTAGCACCTGTTTCCCCATCCCCGTTCCTGTGTCCTCCAGACACAATCACCTAAAATAGTGTGAGCCTCACCATCCCAGAGGTACGACTACGCCCCACTTTACTGATGAGGAACTCAAGGCAAAGAGAGGTTAAGCTCCCCGCGCAAGGGCCCACAGGAGCAAGTGGGAAAAAAGGTCCCGCAAACACTCGGCTCTCGCCAGATGGCACACACAGGAAGTCTGGTGCTGGCGCGCCGCCGGGCGGCTGGCTCAGCCCCCCGACCAGGTCTCTCTGCGGCAGCTACTTTAGACCAGGAACTGGGGGCGGGAGTGGACAGGCACAAGATTCCCCCCGGCCCCGCCGGTGCTCCTGGGGTCATACACACAGGGCAGAGCCCTTAGGGGAGAAAGAGCATCCGTGAACGGGTGCTGGGAAGGAGAGCTGGGGTTACAGGCCTGTAAGGGACCAGCTGAGACGGGGGAATCCTGGCCTCTGGCTCCAAGAACCTCAGATTCATGTGGCTGTGACTGTGTACTAGACTCCGGCGGAGTGTCCCCAAGGGGCACAGAGCCATCGGGGACCCCAGCCCTCCATTAACCAGGTCAATACAAAGCCTCCAGCACACCCCACGGCCAGGGAACCCCATCATCAGCATCTCTAAGTTTCTGTGACTAAGGCAGTAATTAAATGCCAGGATAAATCTGTAGGTGATAATTGACTCGGGGGGGTGTGTGTGTGACACCCCTTGGGCTGCAGAGCCTTTGAAGTCTGCATTTGAGCTTGGCCTGGAAGGCGGGACCCGTGGGTAAGAGCCCCAGCCCAGCTGCTGCCTGAAGCACGGAGGGCCGGAGCTCTCTGTCCAGGACCAGGCCGGCGGGGGCGGGGGGGCGGCAGCTGCAGAGAAAGAACCCGCTGCCTGGGCTCCGTGGGCCAATCACGGAGGCTCCCCCTCCCAGGGGACCTCCAGGGCTGTCTGCAGCCAGGTATGAGTGGCAGCCCTGGCCTCGGGCCTCCTGGGCGGGTGTCGGGCACTGGGCCGGGCCAGGAGGAGGGGAGGCCACCCCCGTCCCGAGGACCAGACACGGATTCTGGGTAGGGGTTTGTTTAAACACCAGGGAAGTAAATTGGTTAGAAACTAACAGTTGGGCCAAATGGGTTTCTTTGGGGTTGTTCAAACAAACAGCCTGCCCCACAGGGCTGCCAAGGAAAGTGAAACCTCCCCCTCGCCGGCTGGGCAGCCGTCCCTGGAGCCCCCTTCGGGCGGACTCCTGACCTCTCCCTTTCCTCCCTGCACGCACCAGCGCAGGAAAGAAGGGCAGCGTCCCTGTCCTGGGGCCAAGCACGGGGCACGGACCACAGGCCAGGCCAGGGCACAGCCTTCCTGGCAGCGGGTGTTCTCAAAACACAAAAGCAGACCTGAGGGATGGCCCAATGTCACAGGCATGGCAAGTTCAACACCATCCCTGCCTGCCAACGTCCCTCCGGGCCAAGCTGGCTTTCATCGCAGGACACAGTCCCGTGGGTTACACAGAGCAGGCAAGATGCAGGAGAAAGCTGCCGTAACACATCAGCGCAAACGGGGGTGGGGGGCCTCGTAACGGCGGACACGGACTCCACGGTTCTGGAGGCCAGAAGTAAAAGCCCCAGGTGCCGGCAGGCCCATGCTCCCCCTGAAGGCTCTGGAGATGTCCTTGGCTCTTTCAGCTTCTGGTGGTTACCAGCAAGCCCCAGATGTTTCTTGGCCTGTGGTTTCACCATTCTAACCCCTGCCTGTCTTCATAGAGCCTCCTCTCCTGCGTCTCTGGTCTCCATTTCCTTCTTATAAAGGTCACTAGCCATTGGACTCAGGGCCCACCTGACTGCAGGAGGACCTTATCTTAACTCATTTATACCTGCAGAGACCCTGTTTCCGAGTTGGGGCCCATTCACACGTTCCGGGGCCTCAACACGTCTTTTTGGGGGACACGACGCACCCCACAAGCAGTGGGGAGCAGAGCTGAGAGGAAAGGTTCTGTGGAAGGACAGGCAGGTCCAAGGGCCAGGGGGACCTCCAGAGCGCACAGGGTCACTGCTGCAGCCGGGATGGACGGGAATGGGGCTGGCCCACGTGCTCCGTGCACACTGGACGCTGGGACAGCGCAGAGCCTGTCGCCGTCTATAGGGCAGCTCTCCGTGCAGCAGGGGCCCAGCCACAAGACAAACAAGAGACTCCCTGAACAAAAGCCTGGCAGGAAACACACGCAAATGTCCCCAGCGGCTATCTTTGGCCCATTCCCGGTCTTCCTTCTGGTCTCTGGCGGGGTCTGCACATGCATCCTGTAAGGGACCCACCTCTGTGGGCCAGGCTTCATGTAGGGACACCAAAATTCAAATTCCCTAACCTTTTCCCACATCACAGAACATTCTTCTTGTGAGTCTCTTTTCAACCCTGCAAAAACAGGGCACAAAAGCAGGTGGCGAGCCATGTGGCCCTCCGGCTGAGGGAGGCTGTGGGTCCCCCGCCCTCACATGTGCCTTTCACAACAGGCGACGGCCCGCCCTGATCACAGCAGAAGCCGGTCAGGAGGGCGAGCGGAGCCACAGGAACTCTCGGGAGCCCCTGCTCAATTTCCCTGAAACCCAAAACAGCCATACGAGGCAAAGTCTATGCCTCATTTAAGTTCACTGAAAAGCATCTAAGTCAAGAAAAAACCACCCAGACCTCGGCAACAACCAGGAGAGACGGGTGACCTGAAGAAGATTCCAGAGGGGAAAACGCCAGCCACTCAGCGCGGCTGCAGCAGGGCCCCCGCCTCCCGGAGGACTGTGCCCGGCCCGCGCTTCCTGGACGGCAGTGTGGCTCGGGGACCCCGTGACCTGCCAGTTTCCCCTCTGCAAGCCCAGCCCGAGGCAGCCGCTGGACACACAGGCGGATTCCTGGCTGGGGAGGGTCACTGAGGCCTTGCGATCACAGCAAAACCCAAACCCCACAGAAAAGGGCCTGCGGCACCGTCCATATCCCACAACCCGAGAACAGGGAAAAGGGCCCGGGAGAGCACGGTGCTCCGGGGCAGGGCTGGGGGAGGAAACGCCCGGCAGGCGGTGGAGAAGGCCGGGCGCGGTGGGGCCCCCCCACGCGATGAAGGACTCGTGCCAACCCAGATCTGAACGCAAGCAGAGGGGACAGGAGAGCATCACCTCTGGGCAGCCACATTTTTATTTATTTTCTGTTATTTTCTGTTATTTTGTGGGATGTTGTCCTTTCGAGGGTGATCGCGAATGTCACTTTTCAACCAGAAAACATCAAGACTTTAAAACACGGTGCCCGGGCTGATGCGGAGAGGCCTCGTGGTTCCGGCGATGGGGGGCAGGGCTGGGCTCTGGGGACAATGAGGCTGTCTGACCAGCGGGAATGGAGTGGCCACACAGGGCTGACCTATTTGGCCTGAGCCAAGTGGGAGGGAAGAACCAGGAGGAGAGACGGGGCAGAAGGATCTGCAGTCCCTCCCCCGTAGCCCAGGAGGAGGAGAGCCCTCTGCCGGGGGGTCCAGCGGGGAAACCTGGAAGATCTTACAGTTCATCCCCTCTGCTCCCCAACATGGGAAAGGATTTTTCACAATGAGCAAAACCACATGTTCCAGGATGTGGACTGACCAAATCAACAGAGGAGAGAGGCGGTGGCCCCAAGCCCCGCGTTCCCCCCACCCCAGCACCCAGCATCAGGGCCTGGCCTTTTCAGCAGGCAGACCAGACATCACAACTGTCCCCATTGAACCAACTGCATCTCCAAGAGAGGACGGGCCCCCACCCAGAGGCTCGGACCACCCCAGTCGGTCCTTCTACCGACTTCTTTTCCTCGTGCTGGACTCTGGATGAGGAGCCTCCTGCCCCGCTTCGGCCCCAACCCACCTCCCTACCCCCCACCCCGCGCTTCGCACGGGCAGAGCCAGGTCCCAGCGCAGTCCGCCCTCCATGCTACCGTCTCTGAGGCCGTAAACAGCTTCACAGCTGGTCGGCAGCCAACTTATTTTTGTTTTTCAGCAATTGATTAAATTTCCCCATGGCCCCCTGGGGTAAGCTGTTGGACAGGCGCTGAGACCACAGCCCGGCGCCCTGGCCCAGAAGGCCGTGCCGAGTGACCACAGGGGAAGTGGCTGGGCCAGGCACTGGCTCCACTGGAAACCAGAGGCCCGAGCAGCTATCTGTCTGCGCGACCCAGCCCGGGCCTCCCATGAGCCCGTGGGAGGCTATCGCCTCAGCCAGGAGTCCGGGCCTCCATCTGCACAGCAGTAAAACGGGGGAGTCTCTCCTCTGCCTTGAGGCCTGGGGCAACAAGGTCAGTGCCAGCCTCGCAACTCCCTTGTTCTCCCACAGCCAGGGGTCAGCCATGGTCCTCCGCCACTTGCCCTTTCCCCTGCCCCTCAGGGACCGCTCACCACACAGCCTGAAGGTCACATCCAACTGCAGCCCCCAGCCGTATTTCCTCACTGAGCCACCTGGGGTGAGCAACTTGACCTCTGTCTCCTCACAGGTAAGAATCAGGAGTGGCTAAGACTCCGCAGGGAGGCTGGGAGGTCCTGTGACAGTCAGTGAGCCTGAACCCAAGGCCGCAGCCCCAGCACATGTCCCCCTCCCAGTGGCACTGAGCACGCCCCAGGGACCTGCCTCAGGCCACATGATGCACCCTGAAGCTCAGGACCCGGCCCAGAGGGCCTTGAGAGACTCGTGAACAAAGGACAGTTGATTGGACCAATTATGAAACACTGGAACATGGGGTCGGATGACATGAAACAGTCGGGGGACTCACAGGGAGAAGGCCCGGTCCCACCTCTCTGGACACGTGGCTCAGGTTTTTCAAAAACAACCACACAGAGCGTGCCCGGCTGGCTCAGTGGGTTAAGTGTCTGCCTTTGGTTCAGGTTGTGATCCCAGAGTCCTAGGATCAAGTCCCGCATCAGGGCGTTCTCTCCTTTCCCCTTGTTCACGCTCTCCCTCACTCTCTCAAATAAATAAAATCTTACAAAAAAAAAAAAAAAAAAGGGCACACAGAGTGCCTTCCCGAGCCCAGGCACACTGCAGGTGTCCCGTAGTCCTTCCTCCGATGACATCCTGTCCTGCAGCTCCTGGAGGTGGTGGCAGCCATGCCCCCCTCTGCACAGCCCAGGAAAGCTCCCCCGGGGCAGGCTGCTTGGTCCAAAGCCTGCCTCCATCCCTTCCTCTGGGGCCTTGCATAAGCTCTGGCTGCCCAAACCTCCAAAGCAGGCCAGCCCCAGCCCCTCGGACCAGCTCCCGTGAGGCCCCGGTATTACTGGGCACCGTAACCCGGCAGCGAGGCCAGAACCACGGAGGAGGCTGGGGGTGAAGGGGGGTACCAGGGTTTGCGTGGTTTACCCTAATTCAAGGACACTACACCATACAGGGTTTTCTGTTTGGTCTGGTTGTTTTAAGGTAGGCTCCACATCTAGTATAGGGCCCGTCATTCAGGTCCTGAGATCAGGACCTGAGGTGAGAGGGGAAGAGTCGGATGCTTAGCTGGCAGAGCCAGCCAGCCTGGCACCCCAGCACTTCATGGTTTATAAGGTTCATTAGGAGACACTCCCAGGTCAGTGAGATGGGAAGCCCCTGCATGTCACCAGGTCACAGCCAATCAGATCCCCTGATTCCCACTTAACCAGGAGTGGCAGGAAAGGGACAAGGGTGCAGTCAGCTAAGTCAGGCCCGGCCCCAGGACGACCAAAAAACCTCAGCGCTTGCCACAGCAGATGCTCTGGAAGGCACCTTGTCAACTCTCCCAGCATTATTCCCGGGCCTGAAACTGGTCCCGCGGGAAGCCAGGATCCCTCCTGTGCGGGGGACAAGGGAGCGCATCATAACACATCTCCTGGAGGGGCAGCGGGCGTCTAAGGACACGCCAGAGGCACACACGAGCCACCAGCTCACTGCCTCCAGGGCTCTGCAAACTGGAGAGGGTAAACACGCCAGGCCATGGTCCATGCAGCCAAGACAGAGGACCTACAGCCGTCCCCAAAGCCAGAGTGGGCACGAGGGGCACATGGCGGGCAGGGATGGGCCAGGTGAGGCCTTTCTCCCGCAGCCAATGGGCTTCACCAAAGGCCTGGACCTCGAGCCCAGAACCTGACTCTGCAGACAACAGAAGCTGCCCGAGCTCTGGGGCCAGACTGGAGCTGGACCCAGCTGGGCCGGCAAGGGGGACACTGCACAGCTGCGGGTGGGGCCTGGGGCCAGTGCGGGGAGTGACTGCGGTGTCGCTCTCCATCGGCTGACGCGGGGCACCCGGGAGGCGCCACCCGGTCTCGCTGGGCCCTGGGATGACAGTTTTCTCTTTCTAAGAATAGGGCGTGCTCCCCTCTCCTCTTTTATTAGATTTAGAAGTTAGTCTTCGGGCTCAGACACAAAGGAGCACACGCCGTGCGGTTCCGTTTCTGGGGCGCTGCAGAACAGCCAAGCTAATCCATGGTGACGGAAGTCAGGCCGGGGCTGCCCCGGCGGGGTGGGGAGGGGGCTGCAGCGGGTCCCCGGGAACGTTCCGGGAGCTGGAAGCGTTCTGCATCCGGACGGGGGTGGGAGGGAGGCAGACGTGCGTGACTGTCAAAGCGAATCACGGTGGACACTGAGGCTGTGCATTTTACTGCCTGCAAGTTACACCTCCGTTTCCCGAAGAAAACGGGGAAAAAAAAAAAGTTAGTGCCGGGACTTGTGACACCATTTCCTGGGACTGTGCAATCTGATTTCCTTGCTATGAAAAACTCACGGTCCGTGGCTGAGAACAGCAGCCGCCTTCTGTTTGCAGAGTCAATGCCAATCACGGCCCGGGCGGCGGCAGCCCTGGCCACAAGGGCCTCCTTTCTTTTCCTTTTGACCTACTTCCCTGATAAGTGACAAGACAGCCAGACTGGGAACAAACGCGCCCCTTATTCCTCGGCCCCGAGCCTCGGCTAATCCACCCAGAGAGACGGATGGACGTGAGGGGCTTTGAGACGGCGGCCCAGTTGTCAGTCCGCCCGTCAGACCCGACAGTGATGCCTCTGTTCCCCCACCCCTACCCCCCACCTGGGCCCCCACATCCCCTCGTCCTTTTGTTTCCTGTCCCCGCGAACATCTGTTAAAACTACTTCTTGGCGAGGTGCGGCAGGCGGACCCGTAAATCATGAAGCCCGAGCCTCCCACCCGCCCCAACACGCAGCCACGGCCTCTGCGGGGAAGGCCACGGTGGAGGGCACAAAACGGGGTGGCAGCCTGCCCCGTCCCCTGCCCCCGGGGCAGTGAAGCCACGTGCCCTGGACACAGCCCCAGCAAGTCACCTGCCCAGGTCATTCAGCCCCGAGCAGGGCACACACCGCCCAGAAGCCTCCGGCGGGGAGGAATGTGCAGGAACGAAAGTCACAACAGGGGCTGGTTCCACAAGGAGCCACTGCTGGAACGAGGGTTGCCTCGGGCTTGCTCGGGTGACGGTGGGAACTCCCAAATAAGGCCCCGCTACTGCTGTTTTTAGCCCATCCCACATAATTGGAAAAACATGGGGAAAACCAAAGCCAGCTGGGCGCCTCCATTGGTCAGGCTGCTGGGGAGGGCTGGGGGAGGCCGGCGCTGGAGGTCGCATGGTGCGTGGGACTGCAGCCTGGCCCACGCACCCTCCCCCGCTGGCTCTGGGGACAAGAGTCACTCAGGCTCCCAGGGTCTCACCAAGCCCCCCACCCCACCCCCAGAGCTGGGGCCCAGAAGGGGGCCACTTGCTCTGCCATCCTTCCCAGTCTCAGAGCCTACAGGACCCCCAGGGGGCCACATCATGAGGGTCTGGAGGACCATGAGACACTGCACCCTGCGGCGAGTGGCTGTCCCCTACCCACAGGGCCAGAGGACACAAGACACTACTGATTCAAAGCAAGAGAGTCCAAATCTGCCATCCTGTCTGTGTGGCCCCCGCCCAGGCACTGGAAAGCAGCCTCTCATCTGACTCCCCAGTCACGGGGAAGGAAGTCTTCCTGCTCATGCATCTCACAGGTGAGAAGGCCACACTCTGCCCCTGTGCAATCCTCTGCTTCTACCGGGCAGTGTGCAGGCCCTGGGCTGTCACACCCCCCCATTCACTGGGGTCTAAGCATCATGGCCACCGCAGCCCCTTCCTTGGGGGAAGGCACCAACTCCCTGCCCAGGGCAGGCTTTCATCTGCTCAAAAGCAGGGAAAAATAGGGCCCATGCATATCACGAAAATTTCTTCCGATTTAACCCCACAGCGTTAAATGGTCAGACGCGCAGAGTGAAAGCCCCAGGAACCCACAAGTCATGCCTGAAGCCATGGCTTCGGGTCCTGCGATGCTTCCCACCGTGTGGAGGGTCCCCCCAACTGCACCATATCAGCCCGCCTTGGGCAGGTGTCACGGGCAGCCCTCTGCCCTCCCGCCCGCCCCTTGTCCTGGACGCTCTGGTTTGCAGGGGCGGCCAGGACGTGACGTCAGGCTCCGAGTGATTCTGACACCCCAGACCCCTGCCTCAGACCCCAGTGCCGCCCAGCCCGATGCTGGCCTTCACCCCTGGAAAGGAGCCACATGCCCAGTGCACTCAGGACACCCACCTCACTCTTCCGCCCGCTGCCCGCGGCTGTGTGGGGAGGGCTCCCCGCCCCGCCTACGCCCCCTCAAGCCCCCTCTTGCCACCACCCAGCCTCATCAGCAGCTTCTGATTTCAAGCATTCAGGGAAGAACACCTCTTCTGACGCCAAATCAGACTGCCTGCCTGGCTCCAAGTTCAAGTTCAAACTGAAGCACAGCTCCTCTTTGCTGGGCAGCCAGGCCGTCCTCCCAAGAATCAGGCACTTTTTACAGGTGAAGCGACTGGAAGCACAGAGAGGCTGGGTTATTTTCCCAAGATCACACAGCCAGGATGTGAGTGCTGGTATCATAAAACAGTAACTAGACATACAAAGCCATCACCTGACTGGAAATTGCTCTAAATTCTGGGTCTCCCTGAGACTGAATTTCCTCCCCACCCCCAAAACTCTCCAGCGGACTCAGCTACAGGACAAAGCCACGTCTGATGCCTCCCCTTTCAAAAGAGCGGAAGTTGGGACCCTCCATTTCTCTCTTCCAAAGCCCTTTCCTCTAGACCAGGACCTCCTGGCCCTCAGCATACGGCCTCAGTATTCATCCCTACGGGCCCAGACCACACCCATTCCATGCCCCAGGGGAGGTCCTCCTGGGCCGACCCTGCATCCCATCCTCCCTGTGGCCACCAGGAAGCCCCTCCCCATTGCCGGCAGCGTCCACACGTTCTGCTCAGTTCCGGCCAGCGAGGAGCCCTGCACCGGGTTCCCGCACACTGGGACCTCTGAGCTCTGCTCAGCGAGGGCAATCAGCAGGACTCAGTATCTGCTTCCTCCGTCTTAGCCCTGTGTTGCCAGCTACGCTCTCCAGGCCACTTTCACAACAGCCTGCACAACGTCAGCGGTCAAAGTCCACACTCCATGTATAATTTACACCTGCCGACAGGCACAACTACGCACACCCATGCATGCGGGGGCGGCCTGGAGGGCCAGATGAGAAAAGGAAAACACCCAGTGTCTTCATCAAACATTTTCCTTTAATGTAACATTCTGAGGCCAGAAATAAAACCCGGAGAGCAGGAGATCTGTACCCTAAAACCCATCTACGGGCGGAGTTGTCACGTGCTGTAAAATCCCAATACCTAGGCCCCCACTCAAGCCGTCTCTGACCGTGACTGTTGCCCAAACAGAAGGAAAGCCCCTGAAGGAGAACCCATTCCTCGCTCATGCCCCGATCCCTCTGGATTAAGAAATATGCACAGATATTCCCCACATTTCCACCCCGAATTTCCAGAAAGCCATCTTGGTGGCAAACCCTTGCAATGTTCTCAGAAGCTCCTGGATTTCTTCTCAACTCAACCAAAAACTTCTAGGAAACTCTGTCCCTTCCCAACCCAGCTTCTAGTGGCTCCGGGGAAGGAAGCCACAGAAGTCCCACACAGGCCCCAGAACCAGCCAGTCAATGAGCAGGAAGCACGAGGGGTGGGAACTGCTCTTAGAGAAACACGGGAACCCGACGGTCACCCTCGCGCACAGAGCAAGAGCCCCAGCCCATCCCTTCTGGTCCTCTGGAAGCTTCCTGCTCCCTGCAGGCTGCTGCTGGTTTTAGCCCGTCCCACATAATTGGGAAAACCAGGTGCACACGCAGAACACCTGGAGCAAAAGCAGGATACAACCTCAGCCCCTGGGTCCCCCGAGCTGCTCTGTGTGACTGACTCCCGGACCCACGCCCACACCCACCCAAGCCAACAAAGATGGTTTTCTTCCTCACGTTTGGCATTCTCCAACTGAGTGACTTATGAAAGTGCCCTTTCCAGCTGGGAGACGGAGACAGCTCTCAAGACCAGGGAGGGTGGCCCTGTGCCGCTGAGTGCCAGGGGACTCTGCAAGCTGGCCAGGAGTTTGCGGAACGGCCCCCTGCCAGCAGCTTCCCACAGGGACAGGCTGTGCTGCTAATCCACGAGGTCCAGCCCACAGGGGCTCTTTGTCAGCTCTTTGCCATAGCTTCCAGCCCCCCTCCCCACTGGGCAGCCGCCTCCAGGGAGCCCTCTTACCCCAGGGCATCTCCTCTCCTCCACCCTCTGGACAACCCCCCTCCGCGGATGTTTGCAGGAGGAACAGAATGTCCTCCAAAGGGACTGTAGGCAGTGATGCCCGGAGAGCAGAGGCCGCAACAGGGAGTCAGAACGTCCCTGCTCCTCTGCCTGTCAAAGAAATCGGGCCTCCTCCAGGGGGTGGGAGGACCCTCAGCTGGTGGCGGGGTGGGGAAGGCAAATTAGGTCTCAGGATGACCCGCCCTACTCCCTCTGGCCCAGCGTGCAGACGGATGGACGCCAAGGGTGTGAACGGTGGAAGGGGCTACCACGCTCTGCCCCATCACACACCCGGTGCCCCGCACAGCGCTTCAGAGTCCCGTCAATATGCCGTGTCCTTCCCCCACCTCCCCGGGGAGGGCGTGGCTCGTGACCCCCATCGCACAGATGAGGAAGACGGGTGCGGAGCGACCAGGCCCCAGACACCGTCCACCCCCGGCGACCAAAGGCGGCCCCGGGCAAGCCCCCCAATAAGGCGGGCACTTCTGTGTGACCTACCTTGCCGGGGGATGGGGGGAGGTTGCGCCCACCCCTCACTCTTTCCCCATATGTCACGTGCACCCCGGCTCCAGACACCCCAAGCGGGCAGAGACAGCAGCCACGCCTGCATTCGCCACGCCTGCCCGCCTCCGCAGCCAGCACCCCGGCTTGGCCAGGGCTCACCCAGCCGGCAGCCACAGACACCAGATTCTGCTCCCTCCGGCCCGGAGGCCAGGCCCCAGGCCGGCTCTCCCAAGGCAGCACGACTGGGAAATAGCAAAGACACAAACGAAGCAGAAATGCCCAGCGGGGAAGGACGGTTCATTGGGCAAACAACCTTCAGACACTGAGGCTCGTGTTTTGGAAGCTTTTACACCTCCTGTAATTACAAATAATGTCCAGTAAAATGCACAGACGCACGTGGAAGAGCAGCGGAAAAAGACCCACGAAAATATGAAGACGACCTCCAGACTGCCCTTGGGTTTCTCCTACACACAAAGCAGGGCTGGCTGCAAAATTTGCAAGGCCACCACCAAGCAAAACTGTGGGGCCCCCTGTCCAAAAGTTAAGCATTTCAAGTCAGCAACAACAGGGCCTTAAACCAAGCACAAGGCTCTTGTGAACTCGGGGCCCTGAGTGACGGCGCAGACTGGACCCCTGTGAGGTCAGTCCTGACACCGCCTGGCTCTTGCCTCAGGGCCGCCACACATGCTGTTCCTTCTCACCATTCCTTGCCCTTCCTCCCTGTTAATCCTCCAGTCTCAGCCTGAGTGGTGTCTCCAGGGAAAGCCCTTCTCTGACCTTTCATCCCAGTGCCCCCCAGCCCCATCTGAGTCCCTCCTTTGTGCGGTTCTCACCCTGACCCAGTCTGAATGGGCTTTATTCATTCGTGTGCCTGCCGGCTTCCTGTCAGCCCCACCCCCACTAGCACATTGTGGGGCGGGGAGGGCAGCCACAGGCCAGTGTCACTGACTGCTTTACTCTCCTCGCCCAGCCCCTAACGGGCCCCGGTCATTCCCTGTGGATATGTGGGACTCGGTATACTTCACATTTTTCAGATTTGCCAGGATGAACTTTTTGATTTTTGTGGGGTTTTTTTTATTAAAAAAAATTTTTTTTAATTTATTTATTTGTCAGAGAGAGAGAGGGAGAGAGAGCGAGCGAGCACAGGCAGACAGAGTGGCAGGCAGAGGCAGAGGGAGAAGCAGGCTCCCGGCCGAGCAAGGAGCCCGATGTGGGACTCGATCCCAGGACACTGGGATCATGACCTGAGCCGAAGGCAGCCGCTTAACCAACTGAGCCACCCAGGCATCCCGTTTGTGGGTTTTTTTTTAAAGATGTGAGAGAGAGAGACTGAGAGGGAGGGAGAGCACAACTGGCCGGGAGGCGAGAGAGAGAGACTCTCAAGGAGATACCACAGTGAGCACAGAGCCCTACGTGGGGCTCGATCCCACCACCCTGAGATCCTGACCTGAGCCGAAACCAAGAGCTGGGTGCTCCACCCACTGAGCCACCGGTGCCCCCCAACATTCTGTTTTAGGCCCGTGCTCAGGGGGCCCCTGGAAGGCTGCATCCACTGGGTGGCTGCCTTCCGCTGGGGTCGTGATCCCAGGATCCCGGGACGGAGCCCGCAGTGGGCGCCTCGCGCAGTGGGCAGCCCGCGTCTCCCTCACCACTGCTGTGCACTCTCGCGTGCTCTCTCAATGAATAAATAAAACCTTTTAAAAAAAGTTAAAATAAGTAACTAAACCTGTGCTCAAGTTCTGGTAACTCCCCCCCCTGCTGCCCCCAGGTCCCCAGGGAAGCCCTGGCCTCCCTTTCCTTTCCTTCCCACAACGGTGGCTGGCCCAGGGGTGGCCGCCCCCTGACGCCTCTCGCTAGCCCTTGCCGGCCAGTCCGGGGCCAGCCAGCTGCCCTGGGCCCGGGACATCCCCAGCGACAGCTGCGCCCTAGCCGCAGTCATTTCCAGACGAGCTCGCTCGGAAGCGGACACCCGGCACTGGAGAGCCCCAGGCAGCGCCCCAGATGAGGGGATGACGCTTCCTGAAAACAGAATCATACGGACGTCCCCGAAGAGCCAGGGCTGAGACCTCGGGAGGGGAACAAAGAGGCGGACGAACACGTGAAGCAAAGGAAAACCCGGTGCGTAGGGTGGGCCGGCGGCTGCCCGAAGCTTTCTCCCATCGAGCCTGTGCCTCCGGCCCCAGTTTCCAGGGGGCGGGCTATGGGGCGTGAAGACCCCATCGAGATGGGATGCAAGGATAAAAACGAATCATGAATCCCATATCAATGTGGATGAAACCACAGTGTCGGACGCAGGATCGCGGGGTGCCTCCCGGCTCACGGGGTCCTCCCCCACGGACGTCATTCTTCCAGTCCCCAGGGTTTCCGTGTGGCAGTTCGCGACAGCGAGCATCTGGGCTACTGTCACGGCGTGCAGGCGGCCCCCTGCAAAGCTCACTCGACGGACCAGAACCAGAGTCCCCAAGCCCGGTTACAGGCCCGCCAGGCAGAATCCAGATCAGACCCCGGGCCCAGCGGATGGGAGCCCAGAACGCGTGAAACCCTCACTGCGGGCAGGACGGGGCGCTGCCCCGGTGGCCACCCCCCGACACCCTCCACCCCCCACCAGGCCAGCCCCCAGCCGGCGCCCCATCTCACCTGCCTTGCACGTCTTGCCGTTGTCGTGGAGCTGCACACCAGTGGGGCAGGCGCACGTGTAGAAAGGCTCCCTCGGGGACAGCAGGCACAGGTGGGAACAGCCGCCATTGTCCTCTGCACACCGCGTGTGGACTGGGGAAGACGGGCAGAGCGAGGGAAGGCTCGAGCCACAGGGCCCTTGACCCCACTCCCGCCCCACGCACCAGTCCTGGTGGGGCTTCCTCCCTGCCCTGCCCCTGCCCCCACTCTTTCACAGTCAGAAACCCACTCTTCCTCAGGGCCCCTCAGACAACACGTCCTCCATGAAGGCCACCCTTGGCCTTCCCCAACAGGATCGCAGGACCTGCCTGTGCGTTATGGACTGGAGGCTCTTGGACCAGAGGCCTGTCTAATCTCGGTGACGCACTTGGACCCCACAGGATGGGCACAAGCACTCGGTGGCCAGGCCTGGACGCTGCTGGTGCTGCTGGAAAGCCTTCGCACTCTCCCAAGCCCATCCACGTCCAACACCAACCGACCTGAACACTGCCGGCATTTCACTCTGCCCGGGGCAGGCTGGGGGGGCGGTACCCCAAAATGCAGACTATGAACCACCCCTGTCAACTGGAGATTTCTGGGGCGGTGTCTCTCCTCTCCCTCATGCTGCCTTCCGGGTGTGGGCTGCCCCAAGCGTGGATGCATTTAAGGACCGAGATGTTCTCACCAAAAAACAATTGCCGAGAACCCCACCTTGCCTTTGGCACTGGCTGCCTTTGGGCCCCTCACTGTTAAGTTCAAAGCAAGAAACTTCTACAGCACCCTGGTTCCCAAGGACCCTGCTGGCTGCCTGTCACTGGAGCCCTGAGCCCATGTGTTTCAAGCTCGTCGCCAACAAGGACGCCAGCCACCACCCTCTGGGGACCCCGGGCTGAGAGCCTCAATTTACAGCAGATCATTCACAATGACTATGTAACTTCTGGAAAAAAGCAATCTTCCTTGGGAGTCCCTTTGCCACGTGCACAGAGAGGACGGCTGCAGTGGGGGTCCCTGCCTGCCCCTGTCCCCCAGCCTAGCCCTGCACTCTGAAAACACCTCCCTCCCCTCTACCAGCACCACCTCTCTTCCGCTGCTGAGGTCGGAGACCCCAGCCTGGGGGCCTCAGCCGAGGGAAGCTGCCAGCCACCCCCAACCCAGCCCCGCACTTACAGTAAGGCTGCCGCTCCGGGCTGAGCACTTGAATGTCCATGGGCGAGTAGAGAGCGCTAAGAATCTCCTTCCTCTTCTCTCCAGTCCTCTTGTTACAGGCGTGGATGGAGCGGGTCTGCCAGTCCGTCCAGTACAGAGTGTCCCCGGAGAGCGTCAGGGCAAAGGGGTGCGTCAGGCTGCCCTCCACGACCTTCTGCCTGCAGGGGCGTGGGGGCAGGGCGAGGAGCCATCAGCAGATTCCCCACAGCCCTGCACACTCCCAGCTTCGAAACACCCTCCCCGGTCACTGTGGACCCACTCCCATCACACAGGACAGTAGGACAACAGTGGGGCAGGCATCCTGGGAACCGTCCCGGTGCGTGTGGGGCACTTCCCAGACGCCGCCAGCCCCCTGCCGTCCCTCCCAGAGACACAGGCCTCCCCTCCGGACCTGTTTCTAGAACAGTGGCTGGTGGCAAAGTGCTCCCCAGGGAAAAAAGGAGGAAGAAAAATGGCAAAGGAGGAAGCCGCAGCTGACGGGGCAACAAGCCGGAGACAGCGCGCCTGCTCTGCCCTGATGTTTCGAGAGCTTACAAATCGGACCAGCTACACCTGCTCATTGCTGCAAGGCTCCTAATTTATAGGATCAGGCTACACTGAATATGATAACAATGCAAGGGAAAGCAGCTCTCTTCTATGTATTTATAATGTTCAGCAAACGAGAACTAGTTTTTAACGAGATTATGGATGCTGGTAATGATTTAGAATTTGACACCTGGTAGCGTGGGTGATTATCCAGTTTAATAACCTTCCCTGCCTCCAGGCTCCTTGGTGGGGGGGAGGGCTACAGGGAGCCGGTCCCCAGCACATCCCCAGCCCCGCTGCACTGCACCGTGGAGACAGCAACACGTACAAGAGGATGCTAAACGACTTAAAGCCACATTCCCATTCCCTGCTCTTCCCCGATCTGACCCAATGCTGCCCCCTTTTTGTTTTCTTGACATCACCTTTTAAGATCTTTTTTTTCAAGTATTTATTTATTTGAGAGAGAGACAGTGAGAGAGAGCACAAGAGGGGAGAAGGTGAGAGGGAGAAGCAGACTCCCCATGGAGCTGGGAGCCCGATGTGGGACTCGATCCCAGGACTCCAGGATCATGACCCGAGCCGAAAGCAGCCACCCACCTTTTAAGACTTTTATGTATTTGTCAGAGAGACAGCACAAGCAGGGGGAGCAGTAGGCAGAGGGAGAAGCAGGCTCCCTGCTGAGCGTGGGACTCAATTCCGGGACTCCAGGACTATGACCTGAGCCAAAGGCAGGCACTTAACCGACCGAACCACCCAGGCATCCCCTTGATGTTACTTTTTAAAATAAACTATTGAGGGAAACGCACGTAACACAGAATTAACCATTTTTGTAGGTGAGTAATTCCGTGCTACGCAGCACGCTTAGAATGTTATTCAGCTACAGCCTCCATCTACTTCCCAACCATTCCCATCATCCTCAGGAGAACCCCGAGCCCACTCAGCTGTTACCCCTCATATCCCCTCCACCCCAGTCCCACTATCACCATCATCACCACCATCATTGTCACCATCGTCACCATCAAATTCATCACCACCATCGCCACCATCGTCACCATCACCACCACCACCATTATCATGTCTGAAGGACCACCACCATCCTTGCTGTCCCGTCACGATCCCTCCACCAGGCACCCCCAGACCGCAGCCTTTCCAGCCTCCAACACTCCTTTCACAATGGCCAGGATCACTCAGCATCCCAAGGACCACATCTCCCCAGGCTGCCACACTTTCCAAGTCTCCACCCAGGCCCCAGGCCAGTCTGTGCTCACAGAGACAATGGGACAGAATGTTTCAAAACCAGTGGGAAGTGGTTAGCGGAGGTCAAGGAGGAACTGAGGCCTCCTGCCAACAGCCATCAGAGTGGTCCTCCAGCCTCGGTCAAGCCTTCAGATGACCGCAGCCCCCGCCGGGAGCTTGACTATAACCACAGGGCACACTCTGGGCTAAGTCAGCTAAACCATGCCTAGTTCCTGATCCCCTCTCCCCGCAAAAAAATCTCCCCGCAAAAAAAAAAAAAAAAAAACAAAAAAAAACAAAAACCGTTTGCTGATTTAGGTGGCCAAGTTTGAGGGTATTTTGTTACATAGCAACAGATAAACTAGTACACAGGCCTGGATAAAATGTGGCAAACTTGCTAACACCTTCAGATCTGTCAGACTTGTCATCTGCCTGTGTGTGCAGGGACCCGGCCGGATCCTCCCCCTGCCACGTGACTGCAGCCCACGACACCGGCACCCACTAACTCCCTGCCTGGTTCAGGAGTTCCGCCAGGCAGGATCAGGGTCTGTCCTCCCAGGAGGATTCCCCAAGACCCGGCATAGATTCAATAAATGAAAATAAACAAAGCCCTGCTCAGAGAAGGGATGTCCCTGTGGCTACGGCATGATGACGTAGAGGGCTGTTAAGCTAAGCTGACCAGAAAGCTCTACGAGCAATTACCTAACGGGTGAAAAATCCTTCATAGCTCACTCATTTAACTCATTTTACTGAGCAAGTATTAGCTGTGAGGCCCTCTGGCAAGACTGCGGAATGCAGTGAACCCCAAGACTAGGCCTACTCCTGCCCTCAGAACGTGTACTTGGTGACGGGAGGAAGGGGGTTCGGTCTACTCTTTACATCCCTGTTGGACCCCTGGGCTTTAGGTCCACAATCCCTTCTCCACCGTTCTGAAACCCAAAACAACTTTGAAAATGGCAAGACTTCCGTGACTCATTTTGTGCAAAACCCGTGTGTGGATGCGGGGCGATTTCTCGTCTTCCAACCCCGCTCAGAATGACTGTTCTGTGTTTTGCCACGGACACAGTCACATGGCGGATGGCAGGTGGCCCCCCAGACCTCGCCCGGTGTGGAGCTTGACGCCCTGTGTGCACTCTACCACTGTGTCAAGTTCTGAAGAGTCCAGAACTCTTGGGGCCCCCAGGGTTTCAGATACGAGACCCCGGGTCTGAGTTAAGAGGGATCACCTGCCAACACCCAGCCTGGACCTTGGCGGGGGGCTGGGGAGCACAGGGAAAGGTGGGGACCCCCGCGCAGGCGGGCGCTTACCGGAACGAGCCATCCAGGTTGGCACGGTGGATGAAGCTGAGCTTGGCGTCGGCCCAGTAGAGCTTCTGCTCCTCTAAGTCGATGGTCAGCCCGTTGGGCCAGTAGATGTCGGAGTCCACGATGATTTTCCGGGTACTGCCGTCCATGCCTGCCCGCTCGATTCGAGGTGTCTCGCCCCAGTCTGTCCAGTACATGTACCTAACGAGAGGGCAGAGCACGAGCAGGGAAGGCTAGCCCGGGGCTGCTTTGTGTCTGTCTTCTGTCTACACAAATGCAAACGTGTAAGACGGAGACTGAGAATTCGTCCCCAAATCTCGCCCACTAGAGGTAACCAGTGCTGAGGGGCTGGGCTAGTCTCTCTTCTGGTTTGTCTCCTAAGCGGTTAGGAACATATTAATTCTTAAACCAAGCTGGCGAACCAAAATATGCTATTCCAACTTGTCCTCGGCGGTTCCCTCTGAGTACCCCCCCCTTTTTTTTTTTTAAAGATTTTACTATTTATTTGACAGAGATCACAAGTAGGCAGAGAGGCAGGCAGAGAAAGAGGAAGGGAAGCAGACTCCCCGCTGAGCAGAGAGCCCGATGCGGGGCTCGATCCCAGGACCCTGGGATCATGATCTGAGCCGAAGGCAGAGGCTTCAACCCACTGAGCCACCCAGGCGCCCCTACCCCCTCTTTCTACTAATAGAAACCTCCTTGTTCTCTTAATGGCGATAGGATATCGTAAATTACTTACGTGACGCCACGTCTGACGTTTGAGTTCTTTCTGATTTTTTTGCTACTAGGAAAATGCTGCGAATGAACTGCTAAAGCCAATTAAAGATATGTAGGGTGGGACAGTGTTCAGCACATTAAAAAAATGAGCCATTAAGCCAGGGAGGAATCTTAGATGTTTATTACTAAGAGAAAGAGCCAGTCTGAAAGGGTTACGTACGGCGTGACTCCAACCACAGGACATTCTGGAAAAGGCAGAACTACAGAGACTAGAAAAAGATGAGGGGCTGCCCAGGGGTTTTGTTTAACAACAGCAAAAAGATAAGAGTCTATTAAAAAAACCCACAGAGGTGGGCGTGGCTGCAGTTGTGCCCGGAGGGGCTTGTGGGTGATTCACCACTGCCCTCCCACACCCTCCGGCCTCCAGGAAGGGGCAGGCCCCTCACATCCACGAGAAGCCACCCCCCTTCCTGGAAGGCTTCCTTACGCGACAGCCCACCAAGTAAGTGGACGGGATGTGCGGTGACACCCGCATCTGGGGTGACAGGTTCAAACCCCGCCGGCACCCAGAGAACACGTCGAGCTTTCCGGGGAGGCGAAAACCCAGCGTGCTCCTCGAAGCCGGGCTTGGGTTCCTGGGGGCAGCTCAGAGGAACGACACCTGCCTGGAGGACACGGGCCCCTCGGGTTCCGGTCGGATGTGAATGAGCCATGGGACACGTGGTAGCCGACCTTTATTTGGTCCGCCCGTGTCTCCCTGCTGACAAGGACAGTGTCCAGTTTCCCTTGGAGAAGCCCCACTCCCACGAGTGGTCCTTCCCCATGGTGCAGTCTCCCCCCAGGGCAGGTGGGCATGGGTGGGTCGTGGCTAATCAGCAAATCCCATAACACTTGGCCTCAAGTGTTTCAAAGGCTTTAAAGACCGGCAGCTCGTCCGCGCCAGGCCACCGGGAGTCTGCCTGCACCCCTGACCCGGGAAGGCAGGGAGCTCCCCGCCCCACCTGTGCCACCGGTGAGAGGCCCGTGGGTAGTGCAAATCCAGCGGGGGGAGACCGTGCCCTGCACCTTCTCGGGCATCCTAGTTCCCGGCCCACAGATTCTTTCTTCGCTTCGAGCTGCTTCTCTCTGACTTGGCAAGTCCCCCACCACTCTGGGCTCTACTTCTTCCCAGATGGGATCTCCTCCCCTCTCAGCAAATTCTGAGCTGCTGATGTGGGACAGGGGCCGGCGCACTCGCCAGGGGCATGGGGACAACAAACCCCACCCTGCCTCTCAGGGGTGCTCGTCCAGTGGGCCCCCTGTGGCCATGGGAGGTGTGGGTGCCAGAGGGGCCACCCCATGGGCGAGGCCATACAGCCTTCCTAGGGGGATGTCATTCTGAGCTGATGCCAGACGATCTGTTGGAGGAGCTGTGACAGGTCCCTGAGCCATGCCAAAGGCAGCCTCCTGCCCACGTGGCAGCGAGGTTCCTGTCACCAAGCTCCCCTGCTCTCCAACCCAAGTGGGGACAGACAGGAGAAGAAAGCTCCCACACGCAGACCTCCTCTCCCAGGGGCCTCTCTCCTCTGCGGCTAGTGAGCACTTGTTTGACACAGGGGGAGCAGGAATCGCTCTTCCCACGGACAGATGGGAAAACTGAGGCTCCGGAAGGTGGACCTGCCCTAGGCACGTGCCAGCGGCTCCGGGAGCACTGCATGGCTCTCTGAGTGAGGCCAGGGTCTGGCCGTCGGGGGACTGTCCCCTGGGCCAGCAGGTCCAGGGCGTTGGCATGCTTTTCCCAGCAGCCCCGGGCGGGCAGGTGCTGTCCGCCAGCTCAGCAGAGGCTCCCGCTGGCCTGCTGCAGACGCCCTTCTTCCCAGGGCCCGTCCCGCCCCCCAGCAGCCTGGAAGGAGCCAGCCCTCCCACCATCCACCGAGAAGATATCAGGAGAATCAATCTCAGAGCCATCCACTCGTAACCTCCCTAGATGCTGTCCTGCGGCCGGCGAAAAAGGCTGGAAAATGTGAAGGCTCTGGACCTCTGCAAGGAGCATAATTCAAATTCCTTCCCCCGGGTTTCATAACAGAGGCCCACTGGTTTCCTTAAATGGGGAATTTGCCAGCCACTCTGTTCCCGGAGACTCGCTGGCGTGGATGTGCTTTTGTAAAATGTTGAACGCTGCCGCAGGCCCAGCCCGGTTCCACGGGGGGATCTACTTCTGAAGGAAAGCACAGGAAAGCACGGCTGCCTGGTCTTTGTGTGGTGGGTCGTGGGTCAGTGGCTGTGTGTTATTTTAGGGAAGGACCATTTTGCATTTTAAAGAAGGGGTTGGGTTTCAGCCTGGCTTTAGCTTGAGACAGGAGCGACTGCAGCCCCTGCAGCCCCTCGCCGGCTGATGCTGCCCTGGGCCTCCCGCAAGGCGCTGGGCTGGTGTCTCTCTGGCTCCCGGTACTGGGCTCCCGGTACTTGGGGCCAGAGGGCCCTCCCCAGGGCTGGCTCTGCCGCCCCTGGCAGCCCTTGACCCTGGGGAGGGTGGTGGCTTCCCTTAACCCTGTCTGGATGCTTACTTTGCTACCTGTGCCCAAGAGGACAGAACGGGCATCTCAAACCTTCACCACAGGGGAAGTGTGGGGGGAAGGCCAGTTTGGAAGTCCTTCCCAGGGCATCAATACCAAAATCAACTTTGCCCTAGGGGCTGGGGGTGTTGGAGAGAATTCAGAGGCAAGATCAGAAAGGATTTCAAACATTTAGTAAGAAAAGCCCGAGCTAGAGAATGACTGACTCCCAGTGATGGTACAAGCAAGGCCAGCCTGGACATGAACATGGAGAAGATCACTCTCCACCAAGTGCCGAGCACCTCCCCACCAAGCACCGAGCACCTCCCCAACCAGGAACCCAGAGACTCCCCGCTGAGCACAAGCCCCTCCCAACCAACCAATGGCTGGTCACAAGGGAGAGGTCATGAGGAAGAAAGGTCATGAAGAAGAAAGAAGACACATGGGCACGGACATGGAGACTGTATTTGGGGTGGTGAGCGAGGGTCATCTTTAGTGTTTCAGCAACTAAGACTCACTGAAGCCGCTAACTGTTCTTGGCGTTTTCTGCATGACACGGGACACAGTCCCCCCCTGTACAGATGGGGACACTGAGGCACAGGACAGCAGTGCGTGGCCCTTGCTTCTTGCCTTTGTCTCTAACCCACATGCAAAGAACCAGCAAACCTGTGTGGTTCTGATCCCGAATCTGGCCACTTCTCACCCACAGCCCACTAGCTTCCTGATATACACCCCCACCTTCTATCACCAGATCATGGTGATAGCTGCAAAAGACCCCCGGCTCCCACCCCAAAGACCACCCTCACTCCAATGGCCAGAGGGACCCCCCCCCAGCAACTCTTCCACTCTAAACAGGACCTACCCTTTCCCCTGCTCTGTGTCCTCCATTCTCCCCTTCACTTCACTACAGCCCCACCAACAGGCCAAGCCTCCTCCTACCCCAGGGCCTTTGCACTGGCCACTTACACTGCCTGGAATATTCATCCCCTGGATGGCCACATGGCTCTCACTCTCATCTGCTTTAGGTCTCTGCTCAAATATCACTCACAGATGTTCTTAGTCTCCTAACCTACAACAGGAAGTCCCTTGCCTCACCCCCTTTGTCCTCCATGGCACACATCCCTCTGGGCCATACTATCTGCTTATGGTCTTCTCCCTCCAGTGCACTGCAAGGGCCTCGAGGTGGCACCCCTCATCCTCTCCCATCACTGACAATGTCCCCTTTTAGCCGGGGAGACTCAGCCCATGCCAGCCACCACCTCCCAAAGGGTGGTCAGATTCTAGGAGTCCTGGGGTCACCCTGCAGTACGGGAGAGGTCAGAAATAGGGAACATCCTGGAAGGTCAGCCTGGCCCCTGGCAGCTCAGCCTGCTTGGAAGAGGGGGCAAGAGGGGCCTAAGGGAAGTCACTGTCGAGTTTGGCCCCCCAGGAGGCTGGGGCTGGGGGGCTCCTCTGGGGTAGATGCACCAGGCCTATCTGGTCCGACTCCCGGGCGATAAAGCCCAAACCATCCCTGACCTCGTGTGTGTGTGCATGGAGGACACGAGAGCCGGGGGGTGCATTTGCTAAGTCAGCACACTGTCAGGTGGGTTACCCGCCCACCACAGCACCCCTTCACCCTGTCCCCCCAGCTATCCAAACGCCAGCCTCGGCGAGACAGGCCTCCACCTCCTGGCCCCTGTTCTACCCACCCTGGGGCGGGCTGACCGGGAAGAGAAGGCACCACCAGGACCAGGGCAAGCAGGCGGCATCGGGAGCAGAACCCAGGGGTCCTACTGTCCTCCCGTTCAAGATGTCAGGGAGCCATCTACCTCTGACCACCGAACCAGCAGAGAACCAGACACACACAGCCGTGGGTCGGCTGCCGCCACCAGGTAGCCGGACACCTGCCACCCAGGTAAGGCTGTGTCACTCCCAGGCTGTGGGAGGAGGGGACCGGGGGTGGAAGGGTGACAGAGCAAACTGCTTCCACTCGGAAAAATCTAGAATGGGCCCGGCCAGGCAGGGCCGTGCCACTCGGCCACCTCCTCATGATCTGTCCCTCCCAACCTTCAAACCCCAGGATGTTCCTAGCTTCACTGCCACTCCCACGGTCCCTCCTGGAACTCGGGGCTGGGCCCTGAGCCTTCATGGGTCACTATGAGCTCAGCTAGATGGGGGAGCAGAGGAGAGCAGAGGGCTTCCGGAAGAGCCAGAGAGACAATCCCCCCGGCCAGTTCCACTTCTGGACAAGGACCTTCACCTTTTCTACCGTGTTCAGCGAATGCCGTTAGAAAGGTGTGGAAGGCCCAGATTCAACCTGTGGGAGGGTCTGCACTGCCTCGGACGCCATCACACACAGAGCAGAGACCTCGTGATTCACATCGGGAGCCTTGGACGCACCAGGTTTCAAACAGAAACCGAAGCGTGGCCTTTCAAGGGAAAATGGTTCCCAACAACAGGTTCCAAAAGGCAGACTCCTTTCAAGATGGCCAGGTTTTCTCTGAAAAAGCTGCTTGGGCTCAGGTCAATTCAAGAGGGAAACCAGGACCCCCCGGGACCCCCGCCAAGAAGGAAGGCAGCTGGGCTTACCCGTGAGCGGGGTCCAAGGCGATGGCCCGTGGCTGGTCGAGGTCCTGCCAGAAGAGGACCTTCCGGGACGTCCCGTTGAGGTCGGCCACCTCGATGCGGTTGGTCTCCGAGTCCGTCCAGTACAGCTTCTTGCCGACCCAGTCGCAGGCCAGGCCATCGGGTGACACCAGGCCGGAGATGACCACGTTCTGCACGGCGACCCCCGTCTGGTTCAGGTAGGTCTGCTTGATGGCCTCCTCGCTCACGTCCGTCCAGTACACGGCTCCCTTGGAGAACTGGAAGTCCACGGCGGCCGCGTCCTCCAGGCCGCTGACCACGACAGTGGACTCCAGCTTGACTCCGCCGGCGTCCACCAGCCGCACGTCCCGGCGGTTGGCGAACAGCAGGAGAGGTGAGGCTGCGGGGGGCAGGGGGGAAGCGATCGGTGAGGACCGGCCCCGAGTCGGAGGCCCCACAGCCCGGCATAGGGGGCCACGGGCCCTGAGAGCTCCTGGCCCCCGCCCCCCGGCCCCTCTGCTCCTTCCTCCCGCTCCCCTGCACGCGCGGGCAGGCAGTCCCAGGGGACTCTTCCTGCCACACCTGCCGCCTCACGCCAGGATGCCACGGCCAGGCCACCCAGCGCCTCTAGGGGCTACAGAGAAGTCACATCAGCCTGATACAAGAGAAGGGGACGTGGGGGCACAGTCCTGGCCGGGCCTCGGGATTCCCTTACAGTTCCCGGACCCATTGTCCCAGCCCAGGCCTCTTCCTGGTACTGTCCTCGGTTTCCCACTCCAGGGTGCCACCCCTCAGCTCATACCCCTCCGACAGCACCCTGTGCCGCGGCGGGGCTGAGAGGCTGCCACAGCCAGCACTGGGCTCCAACCCGGGCCACGTCCCTGAGGACATGGGGACATGAGGAGGGCTGGAGGTCAGGACCCCCTTGGGGCTCCACCACTGCCACCAGCACCCAGCATCACGACATCACCAGGCAGGGAGGGACACTTGTAAAGATCAGACAGGGACGGTATAGCTACATGTGAGCCGGGCATCCCGACCTCCTGCGAGGAGATGGCCACAAAGGACGTCTGTCCCGGGACCTCCCTGCCCCAAGCAGACGCAGACAGAGAGGGAAGAACCTTCATCGTCACAGGCCGCCAGGTCCCTGCAGGTCACCCATGGCACACAGAGCCGTGCAGGCTCCCCTGCAAGCGTCCCGGGGACCCCGTGAGGGGCATGGGCTGTGGAGGGCGTCGCGCCCACTCTGTGGACGGGGAAGAGGAGACCCGAGGGGTGCCCGCACAACCAAGTTCAACAGCACACTCAAGGCCTCTGCACACTGGACCACTTGTGCGCTGGGCACGTGGGTGCGTTTGGTCTGCAAACATACATTACTTTTCTGTGTATATTTACTTCACTAAAAAGTTTTTAATCATTAAGAAATGGGACTTTCCTGTTTTCCCAGCTTCTTACAGGACTCGCTCCCAGCACGCCGCGGGTCCACCTGCCCGGCTTACAGCACTTCTGGCCCTGCCCAGGGCCGGCACACAGCAGGAGCCCTGCACATACAGGTCCAGCGCCCCACCTGCCTCCCGCAACCCAACTTTAAGGAGTTCCGTTACCTCTGCCCTGGGAGAGGTGGGAAGGAAAAGGGGGACTGTCCAGAAGGGTGTCGGTCCCCACCCCCAGCTAGAGGCCCCAGGGAGTGAAGAGGGACGCCCACCACCAACGGCCTGGCCAGAGGCTGGGTGCCATCCGAGACTCAGGAGCTGGCCAGCTCTAGGGCACGGTGGGGGAAGGGAGAGGATGCCCAGACTGGGGAGGGTCCAAAACCTTCAGAGGAAGAATCCATGAGGACCAGAGGCAGGGGGGCCTTCACTGCAAACAGGGTCATATGTGGGGTCTGGAGGACACAGCGACACAGGTAGACAAAGCCACCACCAACAGAGACACCCCACAGCACACCCAGGGTGACCGGGCAGGCCTGGAGCACATTCCCATTCATCATTGTCGTGCTGTTCCCAGTCACCCAGAGCAAGGATACCAGCCATCCCGTTCTGCCAGCGAGGTTTACAGCACCGAGTCCTGAGGTTCCCTGCGGCCAGGCCCCCTGGCTCGTCCCCACTCACCCAGCCAAGGCATGACCTTCCCCGGGTAGGCAGAGCTGAAATTCCACAGTTGTTTCTCTACCTTCTCTACCCCAGGGCTCTCTGGTAAACGGATCCTCTCCCCGGACACAGACCCCACACAGGTGCACACACAGTGCTGTCAACAAGACCTCATGATGTCCTCCTACCAGGGAGGACCCAGCTCTGGCCCGACGACCCCTTGCTAAAGTAAGCAGAGGCCGGGGGTGGCTGCTGACTTCTAGAAGTTAGCATCTGTCCCAGGAGGGAGCAAGCCTCGTGGCCACAAGTATTCAAGCACTAGTAGGGGACCACAAGGGAGGGGCTGCAGGGGAGCCGCACCAGGTGTGAGCATCATCAGGGGGCCGGCCCCACAGACAAGCAGTCTCCCATCGGCTGCTCTACGGAAAAGGTGCCCCAGGGGTGGGAGGCGAGTGACCAGAAACCCAAAACACCCTGCCCCACAGGAGAGGAGCCTGGGCTGGGGAGATGGGGGGGAGGGAGGGAGGGAGCTCCTGGAAGCTGCCCCAGGCACAAGAAATCCTAGCTCTGCTCTGTACTTTCTCCCCAAACTGGAAAGACCACATTTTCGCCATGGTTCACACTCTGGGCAGTTCAGGTGCACCCTTCAGAGGCCACAGACGGGGGGTGTTCAATTTCTTCTGCTTTTCCCAAAGTGAGGCTCTCGGGGAGGGGAGCCACCCTGGAGAGCCAGGGGTGGGTGGGTGGGTGGCGGGCGAGGTTCCCCGTGCAGCCCAGGCGGGCGTGGCCCCACCAGGCACGCTTTTTCCAGAAGGAGCCGATCCTGCTTCCCCTCCCGAGTCCCCAGAGACACCCGCCTCACCCCAGTCCCCCCGGGAACTCACAGCAAGGGGGGCTTCCCAAGCTGACACAGGCAGCACCCACTGTCCTGGTGGCCTGCGCAGGGCCTGGGGAACCCTGGCCAACAGGGCCCTCCCACTGGGAGACACGGCATCCTGGGGGCCGTTCCTCTCCCACCGGTGGAGAGACGCCGGGGCAGGACGGCCAGGAGCCAGCCTGCCATTCGGATGATGGTGGGAGCAGGGCCAGATGGAAGAGAAGAAGAGCGAAAAGGAGAGGAAGCTCTCAAGACAGCAGCCAGGATGGGTGGTGCTCTGCACTGAGACTGGGACAGAGCCGGCCAGGAGAGTGGGGGCAGAGGGCCGTGGCGCACCATCGGCAACATGCAGAACCCACCTCCATGTCCTACGTCACAACGGGGAAACAGACAATAAGCAATAAATACAGTAGACAGGCCAAGTTAGTTCCTTGAAACATCAACGGGTGGTTTAGAAAAACAGAGCAGGGCAAGCGGTCTGGGAGTGGGGGCTGTCACTTCACGCAAGATGGTCAGGACAGTGGCCCTAAGAAAGTGACAATGGGGCAAAGACGTGAAGGGGTGAAGGAAGGTGGAAGGGAAAGCGCCATCAGCAGAGGGAATGGCCAGTGCAAAGGTCCTGGGGTGAAGCATGTGGAAGGAACAGATGCTGGTCCTATGTGCTCCTTCCCTGTGTACCCATATGCCCAAGACCCTCTCATCTCCCTGGGATGAGGTAACTACAGCTCTAGGAAAGGGAACCTGACCGACCCCAGGTCACTCCACCCAGGAACGATTTGTTGACTCAGAGCCTGAGCTTCTGGGCAGTGAGAAGGAATCACGGGAAGAAAGAGGGAAGAGTGGAGGGTGGACGAGAGCAGGAGCCACTGGGCCGGGCCACCTCCCAGCTCCGGAGCCCGCATGGGTCACTGGGAAAAATCACACTGCCACCAGGAGGCCACAGACGCCAGGAAAACCCTTTCGGAAAACACAGTAGCAACTGGTATCAAGGACCGTGAAAAACCTAACCCTCCCCCCGGGGGGCACCCTCGCAGGAATCACCCCCGGGGGGCACCAGAGGGAGGAGGACGGTCCTGGCTGCAGTCCCAGCGGCTGCCCTATTTATAACCAAAATCGAACAAAGCATCTCCAAAGTCGGGGGTAACCAGACTGTCCTCTCAGCATAAAATCACACCCACAGAAGCAATAAGAAAGTGGCTGCGGTGACGTCGGAGAAGGGGCACGATAACGTGTGGGGTCACAGCGCGCCCACCGGCCTGACTTCAAGCTGTGATCTGTGTAAGCAGTTAGTGCCAACGCGCCGGGCGGGAGTGCAGACCGGACGGGACGCCAGGGAAGGCGACCTTGCCGGGTCTCTGGGTGGACAATCGTCCCGTGTTCACCCTGAATTCCGTTTATGTTGCTACGACATTATCTGTGCCAATATATTTTCCAGGACCCAAAACAGAAGGGCCAACAGACCGGGTCCGCGCTCTGAGTGTGAGCCCCGGAGCCAGCCCGGGGCGACCGCCCAGACCTGCCCTCTCAGACGGCAACGACTGGTCTGAAATGGGGGTGATCGTGGTACCTCCACTTCAGAGACTGTGGGGCGTGACCCGGGCAATTCACCCGAAGGTCCGGCCCAGAAGCGGCACATCTGAAATGTTCAGGGGACAGCAGCCGGGGCGGGTAGTAATTACTTCCTCTGTCCAGCCCCGGGCCGGCCCTGCTCCCCAGGAATGTGTGTGGACGCGGACTCCGGGGGCCTGGCCTCTCACCACGAGACTGGGGGCAAAACTTCAGAGGCAGGAAATGAGATCCACTCTTAAAAGGCAACACGCACCCCGAGCAGCCTGAATCCCCCTGCGAAATTCTCCCTTGCTTTAACCAGGTGCAGAAGACCTTTCCCGTGACCCTGGATGTCCACGGCCCCTTCTTTCTTTCTTTTTCTTTTTTTTAAAGATTTTATTTATGTATTTGACAGACAGAAATTACAGGTAGGCAGAGAGGCAGGCAGAGAGAGAGAGGAGGAAGCAGGCTCTCCGCGGAGCAGAGAGCCAGATGCGGGGCTCGATCCCGGGACCCTGGGATCATGACCTGAGCCGAAAGCAGAGGCTTTAACCCGCTGAGCCACCCAGGCGCCCCTCCATGGCCCCTTCTTGCCATGACCCTCAGGACACCCCGAAGAGTCCTGTGGGTTCTCTGCACCTCCCTGGTGGGGGACTGGGCGCAGGCCTTTCCACCTGTTTGCAGGCGGTCGGATGTTCCCGGCCCCCCTCGGCGGAGCAGTGTCGGGCAAAGGCCGGCTCCTTCTCCCTCCTCCCTTGGGGACCAGGACCTGTGACCAATTCCCAGTCCCCACCGCAGTAAGATCGGGAGTCTGAAAACCCAGCGCCGGCCACCGCACACTACCCCATGTAAGCATATCCAGTATTTATATATAGAATTCATAGCAGATGTCTGGCCGTCATTCCAATGGCTGTATTTTACACCGTTCACATGGTTACACGGAACACAGCCCGCTCAAGGTAACCCAATCCTCTGCGACTCCACCAAAGAAGCAACAGTTTTAGTCCTTGCCTTCCTGATACCCGGCGAGCACTGTATCGCTCACTGGAGCAGCGAGGCCTGGGCACAAGCCGTGGCGGGGGCGGGGGGCTTTCATCCCACACCCGCCGTCGAGGGAGGGAAAACTACGTGGGGCCACATTCAAGGAGCCTGTGTTAGTTGGGCAGGACACATGCTGCGCACATAGTTAATCTAAACAAGAAGAAATGGCAGATGAGTGCCACAGACGGGAAGTACCCAGAGCCTGAAGGACAACGAACCTCTGGCTGGACCTGGTGGGCTTCCTGGAGGAAGTGAGACCAGAACCTTGAAGGATGAATAAGACTGTGAATGCTGAGCGTGCCAGGCTCAAGACCAAGATCCATCCTTGCACTCAAGGTAATTCTACTCACGACGGCTTACAGGCAACTTGCCCAACACCTGACAGCTCTGGGGGCCTTCTAGCAGTTTCTCAAACTGGGTACGGACACAACCCGCCTGCACACCCCCTCCCCAGCGGCAGGAGCTCCAGCACGCCTCTCCTGCTCGTGCCACACCTCCAGCTACACCTGGGTCCACTCCCGCCTTCCCTCTGCTCTGCTCTCCTCCTCCTGTCCAGCCCTGAACCGGACCCACGCACCCCACACGGGGCAGAGCCAGCCCCTCTGGATTCCTCCCCAGCACGTCATGGCTGTCTCGAGCCCACTACGGCCCGCTACACGCTTTTACAACCGACCCCCTGAGTGGCACGGGCTCTGCTGGGAGGTTTTATGAAATCTTACAGGGTTCTCAGTATGAAAAGGCAAGAAAAGTCACCGCGCAGCCGGTGGGAAGAAAGACACACAAGGACGCTTACTGCACTGCTGTCTCGGAGCGAAGGCCTGGCTTCGGGAGCACGTCGCCGTCACCGTCGCCGTGGGAGGTGGGTGGAGGGGACACTTGCACGACTGCGTGACCGTACTCCATGCCACGGGGCCGGACACTTTTACGCGGTGAAGATGGTAAATTTTATGTGCTGTGTGTTTTAACACAACAACATAAACCAAAACGGGCGGTGCAGTAACATTACAGAACGTTACCAGCCCTGAAGAGAACGACTTGGAACTCCCGGTAGAGCCTGCATTCGGGGTCTGCTTAAACCTTGGGCTCTCATTAAAGCGTGTCGCAATATGCTCCATATCCGTGTATTTGAGCCAGTGTAGACTCCCTATTCCTAGCTCATTAAACAGGTCACGATCCAATGTTCCCGTTAGCTCCGATGCCCATTCCTCCCTGCTCTCGGACAGCGAGACTCCCTGCGTGCTGGCCCTAGTGTCCTCTTGGCACCTCCCCACGGCCCCCTCAAGAATTTCTGTACTTTCTGGCCCAATTATACGCTCCTGACACAGGTGCCCCTTTCCCTCCCGCAGGCCTGGCACCAGCCTCTCCTCTGACGAGCTCTGGCTCGTCTCCGGGGAAAGTGAGCTTTGGAAGCCCGGACCTGGCCACGGGCTGTGCTCACTGTCCCTGGAAAGTCACCGTCTCCGGGACTGTCGGGAGACAGAGCTAGGGAACACAAGCACGGGCCACCCCATCATCCGCACATACTCGTGTCTGGGCGGGCCACTCACCACGTTTTATCAGAGCCCCCAAGTCACCTGCAGAGCGTCCGTGGTCGTCCCTGGACACGCACGCGCACACACGGGCGGAAAGAGCCATCGCCCGACCAGCATGTCCCGCCGAGAGGGATCGAGACAACACTCTTGCCATAGCGTTTCCGCTCACACGACAAGCCGGTGTCCTTTCTGCAGCCTCGGGATCGCCGTGTTGCTCACGTTCCTGTGCTTGTTGGCGTGGCGTCGCCGTTCCAAACGGTCCCCAGGCTGCAGTGCCCGGCGGCGTGGGCTTGCGCGGGAGGGACTTTCTTCGGGCACGACCCCCAGCACGGCGGCCTTGCGCTCAGGGCTCCTGACTCAGCCACGCATGAGAAACGAGGGCTCTTTCCATGAAAGCCCGTGGGAAACTAGATTCCACGCGGCTTGCTGGTCGGTGGCTGAAGTGTGACCAGAGGCTCCCGGGAAGCCAGCCCTGCATTTCCCCACCTTCGCTAATTCACGTCTTTCCAGAACACACGACTATAGATAAGGAGAGTCAATGGTCTGGTATACACGCGCTTTTACACACATGTGCGCCGAGAGCTAGTTCTGCGTCTCCTTCCGCGTGGGTGTGTGTACACACGCGGTAAAAATCCCCCAGCACGCGTGACACATCTCCCCGGGGGCACTTTCCAATCCACTTATTCGCTCAGTATAACCGACTTCCCAGGCGCTCCCAGCCTCTGCCGCTCACCGCACCCCTCCTTGCTTCTTGGTGGCCGGGCGCCCCGGGCCATGTCACTACCAGCACCTCCACACCGCACCCCATCACCACCTGGTTTCCTCATGTGCCAGGGGCCAGCACCTGGGCCCAGGGGAAGGCAGGACACGGTGGTGTCGTGCTGAATCCACAGACCAACGTGGGAGAAAGTTGCCTCTCTAGGATAGTGTGTTCCTATCCATGCACACTGATTTAAATCTTGTTTAGGGTCCTTCTATGAAATTGTATCATTTTTCCAAACAGACTTGTACATTATTACTTAGATAGAATCCTCGTTCAAACCATCATTTAAAAAAAAAGTCGCAGGACTCCAACAGAGAGAAACTGCAGAATTCCCTTAACGGCTCTGATAAAGCAGACCTCAAAGGTACCTGGGCTGGCGCGGGGGCTCGTTGAAGGAGCTGTGGAAGCCTCTTCCCACCCCCCGGGGGGGGGCAGGAAAGTTCTAT
The DNA here is from genome assembly GCA_004024625.1 of Mellivora capensis. Classification (NCBI taxonomy): domain Eukaryota; kingdom Metazoa; phylum Chordata; class Mammalia; order Carnivora; family Mustelidae; genus Mellivora; species Mellivora capensis. The sequence goes on along the minus strand of PISX010002333.1, from coordinate 75,299 downwards.
TTCCCCCTCCGAGAGGAAATGCAGGAAAGGCGCTGATCTGGCTAAAATGAGAGGGATCAAGGAGAAATCGGTGCGGTTCCCAAAAGTGTGAGTGAACTCATCTCCCCAGCTCTGCGCCCAGAGAGGTTCAGTCCCTCACGTCCAAGTACAAGGAGCCTAACCTTGACTGCTTAGCGCTAAACACGGGGATGTTAAAATGGCAAGAAATGTCTGTGGCTTGACTGTGAACACCGATCTCAGCAAAAACCCAGGGCAGCTTCTCATGGCAGCTTCCAGACTACGGTCATATTAAACGCCCAGACAACCCTTTATGTGGGTAGTTCCTCAAAGCCGGGAACCTCCCCAACACGGGCCTCTGCACCCCGGTGCCCGGAGCAAGGAGGGCACCCTGTCACTGGGGCCAGAGGCCGCGGCGACCGCCATCCCAGCAACAGAGTCTCACCTTCCATCTGGGGCTTCCCACTCAACTAAGAGAGGCTCCCCCTCCATGACACGTCCTGCAGTTCCACAATGTTCCAAAGGCACGACCTGACGTTTACAACAATAATAAATGTTGGGTTTCCTTTAACTGAACAGATGTTCTGCCTTTTATGGAAAGCTCAGGAAAGTCCAAGTGGTCGGCCTGAATGGGCCGAGCCGGAGCGGAAACCTCGATAACCTCTCCCAAAGCCCAGGGAAGACGCCGCTCCCCTTGCACCTGCCCTGTCACACCCCCGGAGGCCTCCCCCACCCATCTGTTCAGCCCGGACCCAGTCCCCAAGGATCTGCCCAAACGCCTCTCCCACCCGCAACCTGGTCCCAGCCCCCAGGCTTCCCAAAGGCCCCCACTCCCCCCAGAGAAGACGAAGGAGACCAGGCCCTCCCTGGTCCCATACCCGGCCCAGGTGAAAGCGGGGTCCTCCATGAGACCGCCCAGCTGGCACCGTCTCCTCGGGGCAGGGATGGCTGCTGCCACCCACGGGCCCCAGCACAGCAGGGCCCAGATGCCTGGGGGTGGGTGTGCACCTCCAAGGCTGGTCCTGGCACGTGGGACCTCTGGCAGAACGCCCTCCTGCCCTTCCTGTTCCAGGCGCTATCCCGATAACCACCCAGCCATCGATCATGTATGCTGACGGTTGCACAAAAATTACAAATAAATCTCCTATTTTGCTTCAAATCCAAAGCAGATACAGCCAAGGCTGGCATAAGACGATAACCCATTACAAAGGACTGCTTATCTACCCACTCCCAAACCAAGGCCGCCTGGGATAAAAAGAAAGAGCTTTCATTACAACCACAAGTGTGGGGGGTTCAGCACAGACAAAACTTGAGTGGTGCCTCCTGGGACAAGGCGGGCAGGGAACAGTTAGAAAGAAGCTTGAGGAATCTTCCGGAACACCAGAAGGTCTACTCTCAACCTGGACTATGACGCCAAGCGGTGGACATTCATTGGCGAATGTCTCTGCTGAGGTCTATGCACATTGCTGGATACAGAAGCAAGGCCACCACCTCCCGTCCCACCTCCCGTGTCCCAGCCAGTCACAGAGGTCGGTGCCAGGCCCTCAGGCTTGCCTCGCAACTGCCGGGCTCCCAGTGTCTGCCCACCTCCTCCTCCGTCCACAGACCTGCCAGCCTGGGCTCACAGCGCCGCTCAGAGCCACCCCCCTTCCTCTGGCTTGGTCGCCCCATTTCTGCTGTCCCCAACTGCGATGCTAGGCTTCCTAACCCTAGTGTGCATGCATGCGCGCGCGCACGCACACACACACGCACACACACACACACACACACGGTAATTAACTCTGAGGCCCAGGCAAGTTTCCAGAGCAGGGACCACATTGCAAAGGTCAGGGACACAGACAGGCAGGAAAGGAGAGGGGCAGGTTTACGGGTGGAGCAGGAAAGAAGAAACCAGTTGCAAAAGATACAAAGAAAATGAAGTTTCAGACACCTCAGAGCGCAAAGAAGCTTAGAGGAAAGCCCTTAGTTTTCTCATTAAATAGGGAAGTGGGGGGTCCCCGCTGTCCCCCTGCGTGTGGGGGAGCTGTGCCCTGGGGCAGGCACGAGGACACTCCGGCCTGTGCTGAGGAAGAGCCTGGGCTTGGGTACTCCGCAAAGTCCTGGGAGACAAGCAAAGGCCCGGGACCTGGCACGGACCCACCGAGACCTGCCAGACACCTGAGTATCAGTCTGGGTAGCCCACTACCCCCAGGGGCCACTGTGAGGTTCCCAACCCTGGCCCGAGTGACATGGGCCCCTTGCAGGGGTGACTGTGTGGCCCTAATTCCCACCCAGCATAGGCTCACCCCTAACCCAGGACATGTCCAGGGATGACCGTCAGATGGTCAGCCTCCCACCATGCAAGTCCCGGAAACCACTTCTCAACTGAAGCCAGGCCCCCAGCACCAAGGCCCCAGCCCCCCAGCCCCAAGCCCCCACACCAAGTCCCACACAGGTCAGCGGACCCCAGAGGGATGGGCAGGGAGGGGAAGGCACTGGCATCTGCCGTGGGCCTACAACTCATCACCCTCCACCTTAACCCAACTCAATCTCAAAACACACCCTGCCCTAGCCTGACGGAGGAGCAGTTTTATTTTTATTTTTTCATTTTATTTTTTTGGAGATGACGAATCTCTCTAGCAGCTCACTGAGGTCACACAGCAGGCAATGGGGGGGGGTGGGGCTGAGGGGTGGAGCCCCTGATCCTAATCTGGCTCTTTCCTCCACTGCCTCCCACCATGCCCCCATCTCACCCAAGTCTATTTGAGGGGACAAATCCCAGAAGCAACCAACAAACCACCTCATGGAATGTCAAAGTTGATGAGTCTCACCCAGTCTCTTGAGTGGGTAGGAGCTTCCTCTGACCTTGGACTCAGACATGAAGCTAGGCCACTCCGAAAGTCGAACAGTCGGCAGAGTGAGACCACTGCCCAGAGGCGACGAGTGTGAAGAACCACACCAAAGTGGGTGACAGGAAAGAACAGTGCCGGTGACGTCCCATGTCAGTCTGGGCACAGCCCAGCTCACACACTGGTAAGCACCAACCTGTAAAGTGAGCCTAGGGAGAGGGGGAGATAGTCTAGCATGAAATTGCCATTTTAAAGGCTCTGAGAAGTCCCGCAGTGAGGAAACCTATTTCATGTCCTACACCCAGGATTTCCCGAGTGTATCTGATGAAAGAGTACCATGTAGTTTTGACCGAGGGGACACATTTTGAAAAATACTGGCCTGAAGGTGAAGTGAAACAGAAAACACAAAGCAAAACTGAACAGGAGCCATCAGCAGAGACTGGCCAGAGGCACCACAGATCCCAGAGTGCTGGCCACATCCAGCTCCACACACTCGCTTCCCAACCCCCAGCGACCTCCTCCCCTTTGCGTGAAAAGGAAGAATGATGTCCAAGGCTGGGGGCTTTCTGGGGCCACATGGTCTTCTGACCAGAGGATGTCAGTCCTATCAAAGAGGCTTTCTGCATCTGGCTACTGGGAAATCATCTCAACAAACCACCCCAGATACAAGTGACCCAACGAGCTCCACGACACCAGTCCACACAGGCAAGAAAGCATCCTACCTGCCAACATAGCACAGAACCAGAAATGACCCCACCTGCCTGGGACCCCAAGGCCGTGTCCTTGAACCCAGCCCCAGAAGTGCACGAGGCCCCTAGAGCTGGTCCCAGTGCCGGTGAGGGAGGACACGGCCCACACCAGGGCCGGTTCCCAGAGAAGAGTTGCCCTTCCCGAAAAGGAGCCCATTAACAGAGCCCACTGGTGGTGGATGTCAGGGTCTGGCTACGAGCACCGCAGAGATTTCCCCGGGAGCCGCTTCCACTACCAACTATGTTTTAATTGGGCGGATATATCCACTTTGCTGCAGTGACCGTGCAGGTGCTGCCAGGTGACGGGGCCGGAGCACGGGCCCAGGCACCTTCGAGGGAAGGAAGCGGGCGGCCAGGGCTCACTCACAGGCAGCCCAGTGTCTCCCTCCCGCCCCCCTGCTCTCTCGCACACGCGCACAGGCTCTCTGCAAGCCCTAATTTAGCCCCCGTGGAATGCTACCAACTCAGGGATACCTAGGACAAGTTGGTAGGAAAGATGACATTTGATTTATGTTTGCAAATGTGCGTTTTTCACTAATTAGAAGGTTTAGGGCAGAGCAGGGAAAAATATGTATTTCAGAGTCCCAGTTTGACTTGCCAGAAACCAGCCCGTTACTAACATTCTTATTTTCGACAAAATATAGCATTCTGATTACATACCATTTCGGTTCAATAGCTCCCTGCTCCCGGAAGTGGCCCAAGGCCATGGCAGAGACTGACTCGGGGGCCCTGGGGGCCTGACCTGCTGACCCATTCCAGCAAAGGGGCTGGGGGCAGTAGCTTCCACCTGGCACCCTGCCCCATGCAAACAGGCACCACAGGGTGCTCGGGTTCCCACAGAAGGTGGGGCCACCCAGAAGCGCCCTCTGGCCTCAGTACCCTTTCCACCCCCCCATAACGAAAGCCGCTTGTTGAAATGTACTGGGGGCTCAGCAGCCTATTTCCTTTATAGATGAAAGAAAACACTTTTATGACTCAAAGGGCAATGAAGGGGTAGGCAGTGGGGCCTCAGCTGGCCAATTTTAGTCCTGCACAATCCCAAGCAAGTCTTGCAGGCTCTCCTAACCTTAGTCTACTCGTGTGGTCCCCAGAGCGACTGAAGGGATTAAATGAGTGCACTGGACAACCCTTACAATCCTCGGCAGCACATAAACGTGCGGTGACTAGAGCTGTGTTGTGGGTATTCTAAGGCAGGAGGCATTGACCAAAAAGTAAAGATCACATGAAATGCACGCCCTGTAGAGAACGTTCTTGGTGGAGACCAGTATCAAAACCATCCTGAGTGCAAGCTGTTACGGGTCTCTTCACAGTCTGTGGAAACCACCCAAGAAGGTTCTAAGGGTACTGCACGTGGATGCACGCGCATGTGGATTATGGGCAAGCGCAGGCAGAGTGTGCGGTTCACAGCTCCCAAGGAGCACACGCACCCCTTGTCTCAAGTGGAAAAGGGGACAGGTCCACCAGCCGGGGAAGGCCTGAGGCTCTGCTGACCCTGGTAACGCCCGCCCAGTTCTACCTGGCTTTCCAGCCAGCTCTGCCTCTGCGCTAGGTCCTGGATACCCGCCCTTTGGCCACGGACCAGTATCAGATGCAAGAAAGAAGGGGCCAGATCAGCTCCAGGGAGTGCAGACAGTCCCACGTCCCAGGGCGCATGAAGGCAGTGCACATCCAAGAATTTAGTCCAAGGCTACACAGCAAACTCAAGATTCAGGAACAAAGGTGCAGAGTGCCCCGTGCCTCTAAGGGCCTCCCCCCCGCCATGCAAGCAAGCCGGCTGCCAAGTCCGCAACAGTCAGCGGGGGTCTCTCTCCGGGCTGGCACCGACGGGTCATTTCCACTGAAGAGGGAGAAGGTGGGACCACTGTGGCCCTCCCACCAGCCCTACTGGCGAGGAAGACGGAGCTTTCCCCCTGTGGTCACAGAGATCTCATTGTTCTCGGCAGAGAGGAAATAACTAGCTCAGAACGCATTTTGGAATTGGCAGAAAAGAACATCTGGGAGAGGAAACGCATTTCAGAAACAAACATACCTTTGTACCAGCTTTTATTTTAAGTGGTGCAAAATAATAATAATAATAATAATAATAATAATAATAATAAAGGCGTGCCAAATTCACCATCACTCTACAAAATCTCCTTTTTATGGGGCAAAACGGGGAGGCTCTGCTTTCAAATGATCTACTGTTCCCGAAAAAAGCAGCCCGCTGGGCGCAGAGGCCTCGAGGCTGTGGCCAGGAGCCAAACAGAAGACCTCAGGCTCGCGACACCTCTGTCCCAGGCAGGGCGAGGTGGACAGACAAACCATCCTCCCCGTGGTCTGCTTCAACCTCTCGCCTCCTGGTCCCCACTACAGCCTGAGCACTAACATGCCTTGAAGGGCGGGATCTTCTGGGTCCCGAATGTCTTACACAGGTCTGGGGGCTGCCTATAGAGCCCAGCACTGGGATCCAGCTCCGATTACCCTGGGAACAAGCCAGGGGTCGGGTCTGGAGTTTCACGAGAATGTGGAGAAGCCGAGCTCTGTCGGTGTGTGGGTACAGGAGATGTGGACCAGAGGACTGAGGCACGGCGGGACTGGGTATCCTGCCCAAAGTCACCCTCCGCTAGTCAGCAACACGGGAGAGCAAAGAGGGCAGGTTCTTGCCAAAGTATTTGAAGTTTCATTCGTTCTGCCTAATGGGGCAATGAAATGACCCCGAGATCTCTCTGCAGAAGGGTCAGAGAGACAAGGTCCCTCATAGGGACCCCCAAGGCATGGCAGTGACCCTGCCACACTCCAAGGAGGAGGCCCCCTCCCTCAGCCTCTGTCCCTCGGGACAGTGGCCTCCCACCAGCTGACCGCATATCCGGGTCCTGGTTTCCAGGACAACCCCTGCATCCCCAGAGAGAAGAGGAAACAGAACTGAGAAGGGCCCCTGCAGCCTGGGGCTCCACACAGCTCCTCCTCAGGCAGAGAGAGCAGGTCCCAGAAGACTGTGGCTTTAGAGAGGGAACCCAGGTCAGACGGGGGGGGGGGGGGGGCAGCAGCCTCTCCTGCTCATCCTGCGGCTCCTACCCCGGCCCTCACCCACCACCCCACCCCCCCGTCGTCCCGGCACAACCCTGTACAGGGTCCAGGTTCTCCTGAGTCACCATTCCCATCTATAGGAAGGGGGTAGGGACACGCCAAGCATTAGAACCACACAGCACCCCGGGAGTGGGAATCCACACTCCATGAGGACCCCCTCACGGGGACCAGTGGGCTCTAAGTGTGGAGTTCCACGTCTCCCTCACGACAGGGCCCAACACTCCTGTTGCACAAGGAGGGGGGAGTGCCGGGGTGGGGGGAGGGAGCTCCTGCCCCCGTCCCCACGGGCTCACTCTCCAAACCCAGGTCAGCACCCTGAGCCTCTTCGGGGACCACAGAGACGTGGCCAGCCTCCCTGCCCGCGGGGCTACTGTGAAGGTCGCAGCAGACGGCACATACCGCAGGGACAGAGGCCACCGTGCTCTCCCATTGGGCGTGAGCCACGCCGAGGAAGCCAGGGTCAAGACGGCCCAGGGTGGGGGGGTGCCCTCCCCCTCACGGCCTCTCCTCCAGGGCAGTCCCCGCTGGCCGAGGGTCGGAGCGTTCTAGTCCCGTCCCTGGCCCGGCCTGGGCTGGCCATGAGGGCAGGGCTGTGGCCTGCCTGCCTGTGTTCATCCCGTTCCAGGGGCCTAGTTCTGAGTCAGGCACACAGGAGCACCTGCTAGGGGCTTAGATTACTCTCGGGCTAGAGGCAACAGGACGTCAGGAGAGCCAGCCCCGGCTGCAGAGGGGATGGGCAGGTCCCACCTGGGCTCTCGGCCAGAGGGAGGTGCAGAGGGAGGGACAGAGGGAGGGACAGGAGCTCAGGGCCGCGGGGCCTGCGCCCCTCCTGCGGGCTGTGGCAGTGGGAGACCCAGCTGGAAAGCAGCCTTTCTCACCAATTACGGAGTGCCTACTGGGCACAGGGCTCCCATCAGCCACCCCGAGCAAAGGCCCCGACCATCCACATCCCAGGGCGGGGAAGTCGGATGGAGCAGGGAGCTCGCCCGAGGGTGAAGACGTGGTGCCCGGGCTCCCTCCTCTGCCTTCAGCGGGGACTGACGGAGCGGGAACGGTGACCACGACGAGAGGACCAGAGACAACTGCTGGCCAGCCAGGTGGCCGAGCCACTGCAGGGGACACCCTGCCCCTGGCCCAGGACGAACACAGACAACAGGGCAAAGAAAGCGGGGTCCCAACAACTTCCTCCGAGGAGGGACAGGTAGGGGACATGCTGGCAACACCCTAAAAATCGATGCCAGCAAATCCAGATGAAGGAATGAAACCCAAGCACCCCCGCCACGCCTCTGACAGAGCAAAGATCCCAGGAAGCACCCCCGTCCCCCACGGACACGCACCAGCTCCCCCGGGCCGGGGGCTTCTGGAGCCCACGCCCGCCGGGCCGCACCGAGACGAGGAAGCAAATTGGGTGCAGAGGGACCAGGCTCGACACAGCCGTTCACGCAGCCCAGCGCCCCACTTTCCCATGAGTCTGAGCTCAGCTGGTTCCAGCCCAGCCACCACTCGGCTGGAGTTGAACCTGACTTCCAACTACCCTGAGGGCCCTGGAGAACAACAATTACGATTGTAATAATAACCCTAATAGCTAATAATTATTGAGCACTCACCGGCAGCTGGCTCCGTGTTAAGCACTCTGCAGCCTCGCTGCAGCCTCGGGCGACGATTACCACCCCCCACACACACACACGTGAGGAAACTGAGGCCCAGAGGAGCCGACTCACTTGCCCAAGGCCACAGAGCTGAGAGCAGAGCCAGGAACGTGGGCAGGGCTGGAACGGGTGGCGGAGGCCTGCACTGCCTGGGGTTCCAGGCTCCCCGGGGGCCCCCCCGGACTCCCTGCTGGTATCCCTCTGGCAACCCGCTCAGCTGCTCACAGTGAACCCAGGGGAGGTGGCAGGGAAGGAGGCTGGGGTGCAGCATGTCCTCAGTCCAGGGGTACCCAAGACTCCGCGGGGGGGGGGTGGACAGCTGCTGGACGCGAACACCCACCTGCCTCATGTGCGACAGTGGGGTGCCTTTCCCAAGTACTCACTGGTGACCCAGCTGGCCTTTGGGACTACAGGCAGGCAAGAAGAAACAAGGCCCACCTGTCTTCTTCACACCCACAAAGAGTGGAAGGGGGGCACTTTAACCAAATGTTAAAAGAGTACCTTGCGGACCGTGGACGGGAGCGCGTTCCTAACGCTGCCTTACCATCTGCTTCTGCGCCCTGCTCTGCTGACACGACTTAGTGCAATTCAGGAAAACCCCGAACCTCTCCCGTGCCCAGATCTCAGCCATCTGGGAGAGACCTTCCTCCCTTACTGTGGTGACACATCAGGGATTCCAGGCCCAGAGACCCTGGGCACTCTGTCTCACAGGCCCACAGTCAGGCAGGACCCTAACAGGATCCCTGGGCCTGCGTGATGGGAGCCCCACCTCTGGTCCCGTTCCATCCCGATGGGGCTGGGGCCCCTGCAAGTCCTTGCTCTGTGGAGACATCTCAAGAACTGGGCCATGCAGGGATGCAGGAGCCCACCTGGAGGGATGCTTTGCAGCGGTGGGGAAGGGGGCGTTTTGGAGCAGGTCCTTCTGGATCCTCCCAGGTAGAGCAGAGCAAGGGGACTGCTGGGGCCCAGCGCCCACCTCGTGGCCAGACCTGCCTGGATCCTGGAATGTTTCCACTTCACTCACCAAATCGCTTACTCCTGGCCCAGGTCTGCGGCCCAAGGGACCACGGAGGCGCTTTTGGTGCAGAAAAGGCTGAACGAAGACCCCTCTGTGAGGTCAAAGGGAACCCGAGACTGTTTCCGGTGCCCGAGCTTCAAGACCGGTCGGAGCTCCGACCAGCTGCACGGGCCACGTGCGTGGCCAATTCAATAAGCAGAAAAGGTTAATACTTAACAAGGGCCCTTTCCCTGAAAGGAGACGATCTTTCCAAACAAAGGGAAAATGTTTTCGAGACTAGAAATGGTAGCCCAGCGGAGGAAAACTGCTCTTTCGCTTTAAGGGGTCCCCCACACGCTCCCCGGAAGAAGGCGGGGATTACAGGAAAATGACCAGAGCCCCCGGGGGCCCTTCCGCTCCCTCTGCCGCAGCCACCTGGGGGCAACAAAGGCAGCCCCCGAGCTGCAGAGGGCCCACCCTGCATCCTCCCCAGGGACGGGGCGCCCTGTGCCCAGCCCGGCAGGTTGGGGGCCCAGGCAAAGGGTGACACGCTTCGGGGCTATTCTGCTCAACAGAGGCAAGGCCAGGTGGTCACCTGCTGTGTGGGGAAAGGCAAGGCTGGGGCCACAGCTGGCACCGAGACGACCAGGCCCATGCTCTTCTCGGGCCGGTGGTGCCCACACAGGTCCCCGGTGCCAGGGCCGCTCCCTGGCAAGGCTGGGGAACCAGCCCCGCGGCCCTCGTGAGCCAGTACTTCACTGGCCCGTGGGACAGGAGAACTGTGGGCAAACACAGATGACACGGGGACAGCCAGCACGACCCAGCCCCCCACAGTGGGTAGTAGTTCACGAACACGGCACTCCATGATTCAGTGTGTCCAGGACACACCGGGTTTCTTGAAGTAAAACAGCTTATTTGTAGTGGGTCCTCTCAGAGGCCGTGCCTCAGGGATACAGGTTTCTGGGGCCCTGGGGGGCTCAGTGGGTTAAAGCCTCTGCCTTCGGCTCAGGTCATGATCCCAGGGTCCTGGGATCGAGTCCCACATCGGGCTCTGTGCTCAGCAGGGAGCCTGCTTCCCCCTCTCCCTCTGCCTGCCTCTCTGCCTACTTGTGATCTCTGTCTGTCAAGTAAATAAATAAAATCTTGAAAAAAAAGGAATACAGGTTTCTGGTGGCAGAGCGGGTTCCACCCTCAGCCCCACTTGGCCCCGCAAGCCTTCTGTTATGTAGGACTGGTGTTCTATAATCCGGAGAACACAGCAGCACTGGATACCACGATGGGGGTGGGAGTTTACCATGTTGTCGATCTAAGGATGTGTAAGATTTGCTCCCTGGATAGATGAGGCCTTGGGAAGCCTCGGGACAGCCACCGAGCATCTCCCCCACACCAGACAGCAGGTGGAAGGACAAGCATGAAGGCAGCCTCTGTCCCCAAGGCCCTCTCAGCCTGGGTGGGCCACGGAAGGTTCTAGATTCTAGAGGAGATGGACCTGTCTGGAGAAGTGCTCAGCCCAGGGAGCACAGGAGAGGGCTAAAGGCAGCCCGGGGCCACATGGAATACCAGGCCCAAAAGTTCCCACTTCAGATGTTGGGAAACTGGTGTCATTTTCTGAGAAGGGGAAGGACATGATGAAACGAGTTTTGGGAAAACGTAATCAGGCCAGAGTGAAAGGTAAATGCGCATGGGCGGAGGGCATTTCTAGAAGACCAGCTGGTAGAGTCTCCCACTCCAAGGGTGAGAACTGAGGGGACCGACAGGTGAGGCCTCGGAGCCAGAGAAGTGGGGGGAAGGGGGTGGGAAAGGAGCACCCGGGCTTTCCAACATGCAGGAGGGAACAGAGACCAGGCCTGCATCGCAGGGCAGAGGGAGAACGGGTGTCAGGGTCAGCCCAGCGCTCCAGCCTCAGTAAGGAGGAATGGGCGGGGGGAGACAGTACACACTCCATCAGGCTCTTTCTGGAACTGATGTTCTGGAGAGAGTTCAGAGAAACGGTCTTCCCCCCAAAAAGCAACTTGAGAACACAGCTTGCTCTGAAACCATCTTGCAGTCAGGCCACCCCTATGCTCCCACCGTGGAGAAGGCCAGCTCCTCCCAGGGCCCACTCCAGGGTGGCAGCTGCTACACGCGGACAGGCTGGAAGGCACCCAGGCCCCCGGCTGACATGCTCTGGCCAGGGCCATGCGCCCGGGCGGCCTTTAATGCCCGGTTGAGCAATTCCCTAAGACTTCTACTCTAGGCGGGTACCACCTCCCCACTGGGCTAATAAGGGGGTGCAAGCCAGGTAAGAAATTAAAGTCAGTCACATTTTGTTCTGGAATGAACTCGGGGAGGGGAGCAGTAATTTACGCGGTAATTATATTCGCCTTCGGGCTCACGGGAATTAGTTGCAGCAGAGCTGCCAAGCACCAGAGCAAACGCTGGTGTGAGCCCCGGAATGGGGGCGCGGTGGGCAATCCAGTACACATGTCACCTCTAAACCACTCCGTGCAAGAGGAAGCAAAAATATGAAACTGGATCCTTTGTGGCGAAGATGAATTTACTTCCAAAGCCAGAGGCCAGCTTGCTTGCCAGAGAGCATGTCTGAAGTCTGGCCCTCTGACACCTGTTGAATGTGGCCAATTACGGTCTCCAGATCAGGAGATCAAAGGATGGAACCTGATCGGCTCACTGTGAAGTTTATCACAAAAGAATAAAGGTTCAAGAACAGTCGATGCAATTTTTTGAAGACAACGAAGGGGGAGTGTTATACTCGGTCTCAAAATTCATCACGATGCTACCGAGGTTCAAACCGCAAACTGGTGAAGACAGACGCCCACAGGTCCACGGAGCAGAATGGAAGGCGCCAGGACACAGAGCCACGCCATCCGTGACCACCGCGCGTGAAATAGTGAGTGGTAGTTTACATGAATGGGGGTAGGATGGGCCTTACCGTCAAGGTGCTGGGACAATTCCCTATCTCATGACGGGGGGGGGTGGGGGGAGACACACATCAGGGACAGGTCAGATCCCTACCTCACACTGTAGACCTCCCCCAAATCAGTGAAAATAATGTCTGAATATAGAGCACAAAACACTAACAGCCCTGGAAGAAAATAAAGGAAGAGATGTTTATAATCTGGCGGGAGAGAAATAAAGCACAAAACCCAGAAACCACAAGGGAACAGACGTGGTTTTGATTACATGAAACTTTTTAATGGCTTTATGATAATAAACTGCCAGAAATAAGGGTAAAAGACTAACTTCAGATCAGAAGAAGAATGTGGAACACATTTCACAGAGTCCCTGTCCATGCCAAAGAAACAGCTCCTACAAACCAATAAGGAAAAGATAATCAACTCGACAGAGAAATGGGCTCGGGACAACAGGAGGCAATTTACAGTATAATACATACAAATGCTTAAATGGTCAAGAAGCCAGTCACAAGGGATGTGCCAATCAAAATGTGTTAAGTTTTTAAACAAACCGATTTAAGAAAAATGGTATCTGGTCATTGCCAGCCGCGGCAAGGGTATCCAGATGCCCAGCAGGGTTTAAACCGCTGCGGCCTCTTTGGAGGAATTGGTCAGTATTGTTACCAGCTTCCAAGTGGATATACTCTCGGACAAGGAACATATCCCACAGATATGCCCATGCACAAACGCACAGATATGCATGAACAAGGGGGTCACTGCCGCATGCCATGATTGTAACAGCAAGAAAGCCTGGGAACAGGCACATGCTCCTCTACGGGATAAAAGCTATGAAGGATGAAATACTGCTTAGCTTTTAAAAAGACTAAAGATCTGAAAGTAAAGATATAGAAAATGCTCAAGATTGCAAGTAAAAAAAGGCTACAGAATCAAGGGTAGAGAGTGATTGGGTTTATGTAAAAAAAATAGGAGCATGGGGTTCCAAACAATGTAATACATTTGTTATAATCTGTTAGAGGTCTGGTCAGCTCCAGGAGAGAAATAAACCAGGCAATAAACAAAGACACTCATCCTCAGGGAAACAAGAACCCCAGTAAATATTTAAGCATATTTAAGCAATGCATATGCATTCACGAACATCTTGCATTCAAATATTTCTACCTATTCGTAGAAGCAAATGGCCAGCAAGTACATGCAAAAAAAAAAAAAAAAAAAAAAAAAAAAAAAAAAAAAAAAAAAAAAAGGCAAAGCAAAGAGGCATTGAGCAGGATGTGGAGAGATGTGGAGAGCAGGATGTGGGCAGCTGATGAACAGCCCAAATTGATGGATCCTCAAAAAAAAAATCCAACACAGAACTACCATGTGGTCCAGCAGTCCCACTCCCAGGCACGTGCCCAAAGTGAAGGCAGGGACCCAGAGAGATGCTCGCACACCCAGGTTCTCAGCAGCAGCCAGAGGGGTAAGAGCCCCCGGGCCCACCAGCAGGTGCATGGGCGGCCAGAACGTGCGCTGTCCATACGGGGAGACAGGATTTGGCCACAAGAAGGAATGGAGTTCTGCCACACGCTACGGCTCGGATGAACCCGAAAACATCGGGCTAGATGAGATCAGCCTGCCCCCAAGGACAAACTCCGTACGACTCCACGAAGAGGAGGCAGGGAGAACCGGCAGATTCGCAGCCACAGGAAAGCAGGAGCTGCAGAGAGCGACGAAGGGGGCGTGACGGCTCAGGGACACAGTTTCTGTTTCAGGCAATAAAAAAAAAATTGTGGAAATAGGGAAGCTTGGGTGGCTCAGTCAGTTAAGCGTCTCCCTTTGGTTCAGGGCATGATCCTGGGGTCCTGCGATCCAGCCCCACAAGGGGGGGGGGGCGCTCTCAGCAGGGGGTCTGCTTTTCCCTCTGTCCCTCCCCTCTGCCTGCCATTCCCCCTGCTAGTGCTTCCTCTCATTCTGTCAAATAAGTTAATTAAATCTTAAAAAAAAAAAAAAAAAAAACAAAGAAGGAAACTGAGGTTCGTGGAAGAGAAGTGCACCCCGGACCCCACGGGGAGGCAGTCAGGGACCCAGTGTGCGAACATCACTCTCGCTGGCTCCTTCCAGCCAGAGGAGCCTTTCCATATTCTCAGAGGGGCGCATGAGACCCCAAAAAGGCTAAAAACGACTTTCCTCCCTGAGCGAATCTTGCTTACCTTTAAGCACTAGAAAACTGCAATAAGGCAAACTGAATTAAATACCAACCAATAAAGCAATTAAGAAAATACCCAGGAAGTACAGTATGCCCCACCCCTGCAACAGGTTATCACCACGATAACCTCCCCCGGGGGGCGGGGTCCACAGGAAGAGAGACCCCAAGCAAGAAGGACACAGTGGACATGACTCTGGGCACGAACTCCATCTGGACCAAAGGTTCCAGCACACACAGCCGCCGTGAGGGGGGCACTCCCCTGGCAGGCCAAGGGTGGGGCCCGCAGAGGGTTAACCGGCCCCACCAGGTGGGCAAGGCTGGCCTGGGAGCCGCACAGGAGCCGGGGTGCTCAGGGCTTGGGAGGGGCGGAACGGAGGTGCACGAGGGCGCCACGTGGCTTTGGGGAGCGGGACACCCTTCCTCACCAGGGAAGGGTCAGCAGCCAGGTCTGCTCCCGGTTGGAGCTCTAGACAGGTTCGGGGCTACCAGGCACCCCTCGGGGACAAGCCAGCACCAAACCCAGACTCCCAACAGGTCTCAGCACTCCTGGCCCCCGACTGGGGAAGACGTTCTCCAACTTGACTCTGACCGTGCCCTCCAGCATGCTGAAAAGACAACCTGAACACCTAGGGCAGGACCCCTCGGGTGTCCCTCCCACTGAACCCGGTCTTGGGGGAAGAGCCTCCTGGTCCCTCCTCCTGGACACTGGCTCACTAAACCCCACAAGCCAGACCCCACGCCCCACTTTTGCGGATGACGAACCTGAGGCCAGGGGCTAGCAAACCGCTCCCCCGAGAAAGCAGAGACCAGATTGGAGCCACAGGCGGGACCCGGGGGTCCTGGCCTCCTGGCCAGACGGGCAGCTGCCTCAACAGGTCAGCGCTGGGACCCATGCTGTCACCAGGACAGTCCCCCAGCAGGCCTAAGTGTGTCAGCGAACCAGGGACACAGCTCCTTGCTCCCATCAGAGCCTCCCCGCACTGAGAGCGTCTTAAGCGACAGTCCAAGGAACAGCATAAGCCACAACTGCGCAGTGTCTCTTGGGGCTGTGGCAATATTGAACACGGAGCGAAGCCCACCTCCTGGCATCCCTCCTCCTGGAGGCCCTCAGCTTGTCCCCAGCCTCGGCTACCACCTCTCAAGTCTCCGAACCAAGATGCAGATCTAAGGACAAATCTGTTCGCTCCCAACCCAGCTTCCAACAACTCCACCGCGGCAAACCCCACTCGGACAGCAGGGCCTGCAGCTCGTGCCTGCGGAGGGGCCCCAACCGAGGCCCATCCACGGACGGGTGAGAGGATAAGCGAAATGCACTCTGACCGGACGACGAGTACTGCTCAGCACACAGTGGAGCGGGGACATATGCTACAGCGTGGATGAACCTCGAAAACACGGAGGCTCAGTGACACAAGTGACAGAAGCCACCAGACACCAACAGCCTACGTCTCATGTGACCCCACATACAGAAATGTCCAGAACAGCAAACCCCATTGAGCCAGAAAGCAGGCTGGTGGAAGGGGAACGGGAAGCTCTTGTTCAGTGGGTGTGGGGCTTTATTTTGGGGAGACGGAAATGTCTGTCACTAGACTGAGTTGGTGGGGACACAGCACGGTGAAAGTCCTCAAGGCCGGCAAACTGTATCCTTTCGAAAGGTTCATTTTATATTCTGTGATTTTTCACCTCAATTAAAAAAAAAAAAAATCAATTCAACACCTTTCACCTAGGACAGGCCTGACGACTCCAGCCTACATTTCCTATCCTGTTTCCTAGTCCTGACTAAATTCTTCCAGAAGCTTCCATTGCTTTCCGGAGCACATCACAACTCTGCATGGCGATCTGGCCTCTTTCAGTGGTAGAGACCACCCGGTCGTTGAGGCCAGGACTCTGGGACTGCGAGGGAGAGACCCCGGGACCTACTGCTCCCACAGCTGCACGAGTGGCTTCCGTCTGCCTGTCTTCACACCGACACAGAGCGCCCTGACAGCCTCACCACCACCGCCATTCTGTCCCCGCGCTTCATACGGCCTCGGGGGCCAAAGAGTCACAGCAGCAAGGACAAGAGCTGACGGAGTGCCAGGCGGGCGTTAACTCACTGAATGAGTGGTAGGAAGTACTATTAACCCATTTCGCAGAAGAGAAAACTGAAGCCCACAAGGTGGGCTTGGCCGGCCGAGCTCCTCCACGCGGCGAGCACCCCGGCTAACGTCAGCCCCTGGTACCCGGGCTCTGTCCCCACTGCTCATGACCTCAGGAGCCCCCACCAGGGTTGCAGCAATCAGTGACTCAGGACACTGGACTAGATATCCAAGGTCGCATGCGGAAAAAAAACCCAGATTGTGTAAAAAGCACTTTTGGACCTCAACGCACTGGACACGGAACAGCTAAGTAAGTCAGCCAAAGTCAAATAGCTCCCGAGTAGGGAAACCCAGGCTGGGCTGACCTCAAGAGTCGCCGTCCTGAGCCCAGGCTGCGGGGGCAAGCAGCCACGCTGGGCCCTCCTCACCTGACCGCACCCCCCACCCCTCCCCCCTCCCCCCACAGCAGTGTGCAAATTCTGCTAAATGCCTGAGCAGTGATACAGTGCGTCTGAAATTAAATGGGTTCCAAATGCGACAGGATCTCCACAGCAAATGTGGGATCATAGGGGCTGACGGGGTAAATTCTTGGATTTGAACAGGGAGGGTTTTTAAAAGCACATGGGCCCTGCTTTGAAAAACCGGGCGGGGGACCTCTCCCAGTGGACTCCACACAGCATTCAGTCATGAACTCAGCACCCACCTGCTGGGCCCTTCCAGTGAGCATCTGCAGGAACCGCCCTCGGTAGGGGGGCGGGGGGGGGGGTGGTCCTAGACAGGTGGTCCCATAGCAAGTGCTGTGGGGCCAGAGAGAGGGGAGAGGCCTGTGCCTGAGGAGCTGGGAAAGGCCATTTCCAGCACCGGGACCACTAAAACAAAGGCATTTCCGTGGGCTCACGGCTTTAAATTGCAACAGGAAGCAATCAGGAAAAATAATTAGCTACCAGCTTACTGGCTCCACTCCGGACCAAGGCGAAAGTCTGACACAGAAATCAGGGCACCCGCAAGCACAGTCGAAGCAGTTGTGCAGAAGGAATCCTCCTTCTCCTTCCATTTTAGGACTGGGTTGCCACATTGGCCCGTGCTGTTGACATGCTTCCTAATGTTAAAATAATCAGCTCTATTTTTGCCTCCTACACGACTGAACTCCACAGATGGGATTCCTTCTCCTTAGGGCCTCGAACCGCGGAACGACAGGCATACGACTCCAGCAACGTCACCCCAAAAGGTACAGGAAATCCAAAACAGCAGCGAAGTGAAAAGCAACACAGCCCGCCGAGAAACCCCACCTTTAAAACAAACATCTTCCAAAAAAAAAAAACAAAAAACCTTTTGCCTCCGTGATCCAGGCATTTCCGGAAAGAAAAGGAGCAGCGTTGGCCTGAACTACCCAGATACTATTTTGTCGTTACCTGGTTTGGCTAGTATCAGACGTGGCCGAGAAATGTAAACACACTCCCCAGGGACCTAACTTTGGGGTGAACCCGCCAGCATTCTGGAGGCTTGGACTGGGAGGCAAAGGGACCTGGGGAAACTATCCCCTCCATAGCCCCCCCCCAACCTCAATGAAGAGGCCGCAGCACTGGGAATGTGACCACAGCGCCTGGCCGGGACACCTCCCGGCAATGTCCCACACTGGAAATATTCAGGGAGACAGCTGTTTGCCTTAAAGAGGCCCAGACAAAGGGACCTGAGCCACCCACCACCGTCACCACCAGCACCACCTCCAAAAATCTGCTCCCAGCAGCAGAACAGCAGCCCGGGGAGCCCAGGGCTCTGTGGCCCTGTCCCGTTTGGCCAGCCACACTCCAGAAAAACAAAACACTCAGGTCCGAAGAGAATGATTTAGGTAGCAAGAGATTTGCTTCAAAACCACATGGCAATCTCCAAATTAAAAGAACATGTGTAGCGTTTCACAGCGCGCTTAGGTTTCCCGAGTCCTCCTGACCTCAACTCCACCCCCTTGGGACACACCAAAAGTTGGAGAGAAAGGTCCCCAGCCCTCGATCTCCCGAAGGGTGTGCACAAGGGAGGGCACCAGCGCGCCTCTCGACCACGCCGGCTCTGCGACCACGTCACCCCTCGAGGCGGCCCCACGAGGCCCCCGCGGGCGTGGACACCGGCCGGGTGCCACTGCGGGGTGCCGGGTGGGGGCTGGGGGCCCGGCGGCGAGACGGGTCCTCCGGCCACCTGGCAGGTGTCGGTCCGCTCGGAAGCCGACAGCCTCGCAGATGGCAGGGGGGCCGCGCAAGAGGCCAGGCCGCCGGCGCCGGATCTGAGAACTTTCTCCGCAACTTAAATCAGTTCTCGGGGCTGGCAGGCCGGCCGCGCGGCCATCGGAAACGGGCTCGAGGAGGAGTCCCCGACGCAGGGCGGCGAGGCCTGTCTCTGGGCCGAAAGTCCCCGCTCTGCGCCGGCCCGCGGCCCGGGGTCCCCACGGTCCCGGCGCGGCCTCTCCCGGCCGGCCACACGCGGCCGCACTCCGGAGCGCGCCCCGGGCCGCGGGCAGGTGAGGACCCGCCCGCGCCGCACCTGGCGGGGTCGGCGCCGCCCGAGCGCTCTCCTCGCCGGCCCGGGACGCGGGACGGGGCCCGGCCTTCCCGGGAGGGGCCCGGGCGGGCGAGACAAAGGGCCCGCGCGCGGTCACCTCCCCCCCCCGGGTCGGCGGCGGGCAGGGGGGGGCGGCGGGCACCCGCGGCGCGCGCCCCAACTCGCCCCCAACTTGCAAAGTCGCTTCCGCGCGCCGCGCACTTGGCCGCCGGGCCATTGTCCCCGCGGCCGGCGCCCACCTACCCGCGGCGGGGGCCAGGCTGCAGCAGAGCGCGAGCAGCAGCAGCCGCGGCGGCGCCGCCTCCATGTTGTCCGGGGCCGGGCGGGCCCGCGCGCGCTCACTCGGGCTCCATGGCGCGGCGGCGGCGGCTCCTCGCGCGGCTCCCGGCGCCTGCCGCCTCCCCTCCTCGGGCGCCGCGGACCAGGACGGCGGGGGAGGAGGGAGGAGGCGCGGGAGCGGAAGCCGCGCCGCGTCTCCGCCCCCCGCGCCGCCGCGCCCTCCCGCGGGCGCCCCCCGGAGCCTGCCCGCGGCCCTCCCCGCGCCCCCGCCTCCCCGGGGGGCTCCCGGGGAAGGCGGGGGCGCGGGGTCGGCGCTGGCTTGACGGCCCGCGGGGGAGGGGGGCTCCGGGGCCGATCGAGTCCCGGAAGCAGGTGTGTCACCTGTAGAGCGGCAAGGACCCGGCCTTCGCCGGCGGGGAAACTGAGGCACAGGGGGCGGGGCGTGGGAGGGGGGGCACACCGCGGGGCAATTCCTCCGTGGGGAGCCCGGAGCCAGGTGTGTGCGCTTTCCCGCGACCGCAGCCCCCCTGGCAGGGTTGGTCGCTCGGGGCGGCCCCAAGACACCTGCTCTCACCCGGTGAGGGTGCCCGGGAGGGCAGAGGAGGGTGACTGCGAGTCGGCCAGGGGCAGGCACAGAAGCGGATGATGAACAGAGGCCGGAGCTGCCAGGCTGAGAGTGGGGGTGAGGCTGAGGTTAATTTTTTTTAACTAAATATATACTTTCTACGCTAGTTACCGTACACGAGCCCTGAGCAGTAGACACGCTGTTCTTCCAAATGTGCTTCTAGACCTGCTGAGGCAGAGAGCCCCTCGAGCATGTCAGACCTCACCCCTGGCTCATAAAGCAAGCATGGAACCGAGTGCCCCCCTTCCTCCCGGCTCTGCGCCCAACGCAGCAGGCAGCCCCGCTCTGAACCCTCAGGACACAGGAGGGCCTGGGAGGGGGCAAAGCACTGGCTCTGGAACTGGTGGGCCCAAGGTCAAACCCTGGCTCTGCTGCTTCCTAGAACCGGGTGTGCCCTTGGGCAGATCTAAATATAACCTCCGGGGTAGTCTTTCCTCCCTTATAAAATAGGTGTAGCGATGCCTGCTTTGCAGGTGCCAGAGAGCCAGCTGTAACTCACAGGAGCAACCCCATAGTCCAGGATATGCACTTGAGGTCCGCTTGACTCTTTGTGTATTTGGGACAGCTTTACAAAGCTAGGGGTCAGGCAGAAGTCTCTGTCCTAGTAGGACTTATGTTCTAGAGAGGGAGACAAAGATAATAAAATAAAATAAAATACAAGAGATAGATAAGTTTAAGACAGAAAAACAAAAACACCATGAACAGACTACAAGAGAGGCCATGAAAAAACAGATGGTTTTAGGCTGCAAAGTCTTGGGACATTGTGACTCAGGGAGGTGGGGACATGCTGGCTGCAACTCAGGACCAGGCACACTGTGGGGAGAGCAGTTCAAGCAGAGACAGCACCAAGGGTGAAGGCCCTGGGCAGGGACCCACCTGGGTGCTGGACTTGTGGGAGGAAGCCCAAAGGCCAAGGCTGCAGAAGCTGCAGGTCGGGGTGGAAGGGGGCAGTGCTGCAGTAGGAGAAGCGGATGGGCCTGGAAAACTTGTCCAGAACTTATCACAAGAGCAACAGGAAACCATTATAGGGGTTTAAGTAGCAAAACCTGTTTCCTTGGTGTTCCTCATGCAGGCCCCACGCATGGATCCAGGAGCCCGTCCTGCTGCCTCTCCTGGGGCCAGATGCAGACTCCAAGTGCTTGTATCCTCTCCACTACCAACACCTCTCCACCCTGATGGGTCTCCCACTTGCTGCTATGACCCCCCTCATCCTCCTCTCCCAGCATCCAGAGTGAGCCTGTTGAAACAAGACAGATCACGTTCCCTCTTCTGCTCACGAATCTACTATGACTCCCATCTCAGCAGAGAGCCGAAGGCCTTATGGCACCTAAGGGCCTGATCCCGCCACATCTGTCCCTTTATCGTTCCGACTTCCTAATGCACTGCCCTTCCTCTTTCTCACCCTGCTCCAGCCACAGAGGTCCCCTTACTGGTCCTCAAACACACCAGACACACTCCTGCCTCAGGGCCTTTGCACTTGCTCTTCTCTCTGCTGGTACTTTTACCCCAGTTTTCCACCTGATTTATTCCCTTACATCTTCATCTCCTCATCCAGGCCTCCCCTGACTCTCTTTTGAAAATAGTAAACGACACCCCCTTCCTCACCCAGCCTGGCAGATACTTCCTGCTCCTGTTTTGTTTGTTTGTTTTACATTTCTCCTGGCTCTTACCAACATCTGACATACTGTTGACTCACTTTTCTGCCCTCCACTAGAATAGAATCTCTAGAGAACAGAGATTTTCATTTGTTTTGTTCCCTGTGTATCCCGAGTCTAGACCAGGAGACAGTAGGTGCTCAATAAATGTTTGTTGAATGACAGAATGAACCGAAAAGCTCTGACTTATGTTCATAGAAGGAGCACTGGCTGCTGAGTGGGGACAGGACAGGAGAGAAGAGGGGATATGGGAGACTGGTCAGCATATGGGTCCCATGGCAGCAGCCAGGAGAGATGATGGCTTGGGTGGATGGGGTTGGGGGGCAGGAGACTCCCGAACGGCGGAAAGGAACTGGGTTCGGCATGCTTTAGGAAAAGCTAATGAGACTCGCTAAAGGCGCTGGGGAAGAGCCCCAGAGCCTCTGCTAAGAGGACGCCTCTAACAGCAGCTGGTCCGAAGTTCAAATTACGGTTCTAGGTCTGAGAAGGAATAGAGGGGAATAGAGTACCCAGTTATAAGAATGATTAAAAGGAAAATGAACCAGAGTAAAAGGACACACAGACAGACATTGAGATTCTTGGTTCTCAAAGAGGGAGATGGAAAGCTTGACTCTCCAAATAGGAGAATTCAGTCAACACAGAAGACACCGTGCTGGGGAGGGGATGGCGGGGCCAGGGCTGCGGGCATGCCCCACGGTTTCCTGTGCTGACCCTGAGATGTGGAAGGTGAGGAACCAACAGAGGCCGCGCCCCTCCCCAGAAGGGAAGGACCGAGCCCCAGGTCTCAAAGCATCAGAGCAAGATCCTAGGTTGCCTGACTCCTATCAGAACTTTAGAAAAGTCATTTGCAGAGAACACAGGAGAATGAATCCCTATGTGATTCTGAAGGATTCCATCGTCACGAGGGCAGTAATTTTTAGACTCCTCACTCATGTAAGAAGCAACCGGAGGACGTGCTAAGCTCCCACTTCCCCCGAAGACTGCCTGTCACAGCTCGCCACACCGCCGACCTTTCCTCGGGCCTCCCATTTGGAAGCGCTGGCTCTCAGTTCGACCGTCAGATGCGAGTTCCGTCCCAGTGAGGTAACGGGCTTGGCACCTGTTGGATCTAATCGTTTCCAGGGACAGGGGCTCAACTGGGGTCCATTTAGGGCCCATCAGAGGATGACATCTCAGCCCCGGGACACTTGGGGGAAAGTGCCTTTTTGGTTTCCCTCCCAAGCTGGAACATGCTGACTCCGGGGAGAGTTATTCTGGGCACGAGCACCCTCCTGACTGGCGGGCCTGGCCACTGTGATCAGAGGTGTGCCCTGGGGTCCCGGTGTTCCCGGGCTTCCTCAGCCACAATCATCCTCCTGAGGGCTGCTCGGTAGAGCCTCGTGGTGGGAATGACACTGAGCCCCGCCAGCCTCTCCCCTGCACTGCTGACTCCCAGCCACCTGCGCCGGGGCAGACGAGGGATGGTGGCCACTGCTGATTGGGGGTGGGCAGTGGAAGGCTTAGGTGGCAGTGGGCATGGTGGCATGGAAACAGCTGAACTTCACCTCTCCGAGGCTCAGTGTCTGCTTTCGTACAATGGGATTGGTGCTATCTGATCGACTTCTTATCTGTCGGTGCTGGCGTGAACCTCGAGTAAGAGGAGACACAGAAAAAATGCTATTTAGGCTTTAAAACCGGCTCAAATGTGGATTGTGACAAACATGGGCCCCAGACAGGGCAGGACAGTGGACGTGCTGGCACCTACTCAGTGTCACCTCCCCACCTCCCCTGCTCCCTCAGATAGTCGTCACCAGGCCTGACCTTCTGCAGCCCTGAGCTCCAGCCCTCCTGATGGTTCAGCAGCCGTGTGAGCTGCGTCCTTGGGGACCGTGTTCTTGACCGAGGTGCACCAGGTTCTGGTCCACCTCGTTTTCTTTTCACTGCAGATTAGGAAGCTGTTGTTGCAGTTTCGTTTTCCTTTTAAGGCACTTTAAAGATACCTGTAGTGGGTTGAATGGTGGCCCCCCTTCCCCCAAAAAAGACATACCCACATCCTAATCCCAGGAACCTGGGCATGTTAGCTTACTTGCACAAAAGGTCTTCGCAGGTATCATTAAGTTAAGGATCACAAAATGGGGAGATCATTCTGGATTATCTGGGTGGACCCTAAGCCCAGTGACAGTTGTCCTTATACCAGAAAGACAGAGGGTGACTTGAGACAGAAGAAGAGGAGAAAGAGAAGGAGCACCCTGTGTAACCACAGAGGCAGAAGTGGGAGGGATGTGGCCACGAGCCCAGGAGCACCTGGAGCCCCCATAAGGCAGAAGAGGCGGCAACAATCCTCCCCCAGAGCCTCAGAAGGGAGCTCAGCCTGCTAACACCTGCGTCTCGGACTTCTGGGCTCCAGGGTGTGAGAGGATACATTTCTGCTGCTTTAAGACCTCCAGCCTATGGTTTGCTACAGCAGACACAGGCCAGTAGTACGGATCCTAATTTTCTCAAACCCATTTTACAGGGAAGGAAACTGAGGTCAGAGAGATAAAGGTTTGTCCAGGGTACCATCCCGAACTGCCTTCAGACCATCAGGGTAAGGTCAAGGAGTTGCAACAGAGATGCCCGCAAAGCCCAAGCGGCTTGCTGTCTGCTCGCTTACAGACACGTTTCCCACCCACCCGTGCTCTGGGGAGTCATATGGTAATGCCTGTTCTGGAAAAATAAAGCAACGTTAGGAGGATCAAGGGATACCAAAGGCAACATCCGTTGGCAAAATCTGTTGACTGGGAGAAGGGAGGGAGTGAGCCTTGCAGCCAGCGGGGAAGGCCAGTGCAAAGGCCCAGAGGCACAGTGAGGGGCCAGAGGAGCCAAGCAGGGAGAGCCAAGGTCAGAGAGGAGTGGGCCAGCTCTGCAGGGTCTTGGAGGCCTTCACCTCTCTGAGTGAGGGGGCTCCCCAGGGGGCCAGCAGCAGAGGGAGCATAGGATCTGATTTCTGTGTTATGGAATCTCTTGGCTACTATGTGGGAAATAGGCAGCAGGGACGGGAGAGCAACAGGCAGGCCAGTGGAGGGGCCCCTGCAGGGGTCCGAGTTCAAGGTGGTGGAGACTAGAATGGCAGCAGCGGAGACAGTAAGAAGTTGTTGGATTCTGGGTCTCTCTGGGGGGAGAGAGGACATGCAGAGCAATATCAAGGCTGAGAGAAGGAGTCAAGGATGCTGTCAAAGCATTTGGCCCGAGCCCCTGGAAGGCTGGGCTGCCATGCATTGAGATGGCGTTGCTGAATCAAAGGCAAGAGGCTCAGGGTGTGGCGTCCTGCCGTGAACTCCTCTAGCTATTGACTTCCCAGAGGAGGAGTAGAATGGAAGGGTCTGGGATTCAGGGAGGGGGGCTGGGGTGGGCATAGGAACGCGGGAATCGTCAGGGTTAAGGCCAGGATCCTGGAGAAGCATCCAAGCCGAAAAAGGTCCAAGGTGGCTCATTGGGGCCTCAAGCTCAGAGGTGTGGGGACCAGGACAGAGGGGCTCCCAGAAGCCAGGGGAGAAAGTAAGTGGAGGGCCAGGGCCAAGTAGGGCTGCTGCCCAGATGAGCAGCCTGGGGATGGAGACATGCACCCTGGACTGAGCAGATGGGTGGTTGTCCGTGACCTTGAGGAGCTATTTGGAGACGCACAGTGGCTCACATCCACCTGGCTTTTCCCCAGCACCAGCCATGCAGCGCACACTTAGTTGAACACAGAGGACTCCCCGGTGGGGGCAGAAAGCACCTGGGCCCATGCACCTGGGTGGAAACGGGGGCAGCTTCCACACCTCCCTGGTCACTCCCAGGTGCGGTAAGCTCCTTGGGTCATTTCTGGTCCCCAAAACACCATTGGTTAGCAGCTGCAATTCCAGTGGTGGCTTAATGATCAAAACTAAAGTTTATTCAAAGTCATTTCTTCTCCCTTCCTCCAGCTGGACTGGGCTGGGGGCAGGGGAGCCCCAGCGTGAGAGGGTCAGCTGGCCTCTGCTCTCCTTCTCAAGGCTGGAGCAGGGGAGGGAGGGACATGGGGGAGGGAAAGAGCTGGGGTGGGAGTGGGGGGAGGGGAGAAGCGAGGGACAGACAGGCATCCCTGTGACCCAGCTGGGCGCCTGTAGGTTTGGGGATTCCAAATGTCGATTCTTTCCCTCTTGGGGTCTTTGTGGACACCTTGGCTATTTCTCAGATGCCTCCTGACCCCTGGACACGCGATTTTGCCCAGTTTCGTGGCTGGCCAGGCAGGTACAACTGCCTTGACTTTTAATTCATCAGGCACAGAGCAAGACCATGGGGACCCGGGGCAAAAGCACAAAGCAGGTCCTGTACTGTGTCTACCACCTAAAAGTTGAAAATCCCTCTTGAACACATCGAGGTTGGATTTTTTTTTGTTTTAATAGAGGGATTTTCCTAAATAAAAAGAAACAGAAGAGATATCCCGGCTGATATATCCTGCTTAAAGAAATAATTTTGATGATATTAAAAATTATGAGCATCTTTTAAAGATTTTATTTACTTAATTGAGAGAGAGAGAGAGAGAGGGTGCCCAAGCAGGGGGAGGGGCAGAGGGAGGAGCAGACTCCCCGCTGAGCGGGCAGCCCTTTGTGAGCTGAACCAAGAGTGGGAGCATAACCAACTGAGCCACTCAGGCACCCCATAAACATTTTTTTAGTTGTGACAAACTGTGTTTGTAGGAGAATTTTCCCAGGAGACCTCTTCCAAACCATTCAGTGGAGAAACACCATATGTCTTCAATATCTATATTTTTGGCAAATGTGGCAACAAAACCTTAGCAAATTCAGAATCTGGGTAGTAAAATTCTGGGTGGTCGCTGAAAAAAAATGTTATAAATGAGACTATGGAACACGGAATGTTCTGTCCTCCCGGACATCAGTTCTGTCCTTCCTAACATCAGGAAGGCAGTGCCTCGTAGAATCGTCTGGATTCCTGGGAGTTCTGCGCTGGAATCTGGTAGCAAGAGTCAGGTGAGCTCACCTAACCTCTGACCCAGGTGACATCGGCTGGTGGGAGGGTGGGTCTGAGGGAGCCCAGCACACAGCCCGGACTCTGAGCCCTGTGTTGTTGGAGCAGGGATTCAGGGTCCAAGGTGGGGTGGGGGCACTCCTCCTGCCAGGCTAATCCCCTTCCTTTCATAGACCACCTCTCCTTCCCCAGGAACTCAGCTCCCGCCAGGACCCCTCCTGGCACTGCCCCTCTCCCAGCTCTACCGCTCAGCTTCAACCCAGAGCAAGGCTCCGCCCTCTCAAGAAAGCACAACCCAGACTCACCACTCCCCTGCATTCTCTCCTCTCTGTCCCCTCAGCTGCCAGGCACTCCTGCCCACGCCTCCTGTCCTCACCTCCCGCTCCCTCAATCCTGTCCCTGCCGTGATCTTCCCATCGCCAACCCCAAAGGCCATTCCTACTGTCTCTTATTTCTAGATTCTGCGACTTCTTCCACCCCAGGCCTCCCTCCTATGCTTCCTTGAGTCCCCTCCAACGCCCCTTCAGTGGCCCCCCTCTCCCAGTCCCAGCCCCTCCTGCCCACGCACTCCCCTGCTGCAGGCCTGGCCCCCCACCCTGCAACTGTTCTCCATCTCCACTGCTAGCTGCGGCTCCCAGGCTCTCCCCATCACAGTCTGGCCATCGGCATCACCAGCCTGATGGTCCTGAAAGGCCCATCTGAGCATGGCCTCCCTACACATCAACCTTCTATGGCTCCCCAGTGCCCCATGGCTCCTGCTTCTGCCAGGTCCCAGGTCTGGAGCATCTTCTCCTGCTGGCACCCATCCCCTTCCTGCCAGCAAGGCACAGATTCTCCAGGCTGGTCACAGTCCTCCCAGGCCCTGGCTCTCTGGGTCTAGTGCTGTCCTTCTGCCAGTGTGATGGTCACTGGGTGAGGCCAACAAACGGGCTCAGACAGGGATGGGGGAGGGGCAAAGAGAAAGTAGGTTCTGCAGAAACTCCGAGTGGGGGAGGCCCCCACCAGCCATCACTGAGGGTGAACCAGGTGAACTTTGCCCTCACTGAGGGTCAGCTGGAGCAGGCAGCCTTGGAGAGGCTGGGGGTCCCTGGTAGGAGACAGGGTGTGTGCTTGGAATGCTGACTCTCAGGTCTGGGGTCAGGAGCAGCTGATTTCTGGGGTGCGGAGGGGAAAGGGATCTGTAGGTAGGCAGGCTGTAGGGGCAAGGACCCAGACAGGGGATCCCCCTGATGAGGGCTTTGCATTGCTGTAATACTGTGCATTGTCCCCTCAGGGCGCTCCAGGAGTCCAGTTGGGGGCTCAGCCCCTCCCTTCCTGGAGGACACACTCCCTCCCAGTAGAATCCTGGGATGTGGACACCCTGGGAGCCGTGACAAGGAAAGTCATGGAAGGCACTCAGGGTGGGAGGCTTTGCCTGGACCGGCTGGGGAAGGGCGTGAGTCTCAGGGCTGAGGGCACACCCAGGGGGTCTTGTGTCCCTACTAGTCCCAGAAAGTCCCCTCCATCCCTGTGCTGAGGTCTCAGAACAGCAGCACCTATAGGCTCTGGTGGGAGTGGCCTTAGCAAGTCAGCAGGAGAGCCGGGCCTGGCATTGCTGGAGCGTCGGCGCAGCCAGGTCACGGGACCCTCACGAAGCTGGTGAGGGAGACCCTGGGCTTGATTGTTCCTCCCTGGGCCTTGGCCCTCAGCCCTTATCGGGTGCAGGAGGCAAAGCCGAGAGCCTGATGCTTGGGGATACCTGGCCATGGGGGACATGCCTCCTGCCAGTGTTCCCTCCCAGGCCAGGATCACACGTCCTTCCTGCTTTTCTGTGATTCTCTGACCAAAGATCACAGCGGGTAGTGGACAAGGGCACCAGGCGCCTTTGATGGGCGGCCCCTGGCTTTCAGTCAACAAAGTGCTGCAGACTTTGTACGGTCCTGTTTTCTCCCTTCGAGGAGGAAGCGGACCTCAGGCCTTCTTGCTGATCTCCCTGTGCCAGAGGCTGCAGGGCGATCTCTTCAGGAGCCCCACGGAGCCCCTTGCCTCCTAACAGCCTTTCAAAGAAGGTCTCACTTATTTATACCCATTTTGCAGAGGGGGAAACTGAGGCCAGGGCCAAGGTGGGTGACTTGACTGAGGTTCCTCAGTGAGCAAGGGATGGGACTGCAGACTCCGTTATTTCTTCTCTCCACAAGGCTCTGTGTCCTTTCTGGCGAGAAGCAGCTGGGGCCAGGGAGGGCTGACGGAGGCATCCCAGGGCTCTGGGCGCTCCGGGTCCCCCGGCCTGCAGTCAGCCATTCGGCCAGGAGGGGGCAGCAGCCTCCTGCCCGGTCTGGCTCTTCCCCCAGCGAAACCGCTCTTGGGAAGGCTGACCTGCCCCTCACCAAAGAAACCACAGCACACCAGATGCTGTCATGATAAGAGGAAAGAACGCGGGCTCGCTGATCGGTGGACAGTGCTGGAATGCCCGCTTGGGCAAGCTGTTGAACCCCCCCTCCCTGAGATCCTCAGTTTTCTAGTCGGTGCTAATGGGGGTAATCCTAGCCTCTGTCTGGGCGGTGTTAGGGACTGAGATCACCAGGTAGCCAGACCTGGAAAAATCTTGCCTGAATGCCTAAGGTTCCCATTAGTTACTAAAGGGGTGTTGGAGAAAGAATGCTCCAGAAAAAAAAAGAAAAAAAAGAGAGAGAGAGACAGACAAACAGAGAGAGTGAGAAGAGGAGGAAAGAAAAAAAATAACCAGTTAGCACACATAAAATGTTACCCGTTGGGTTCAGAGGGCCCCTGGGAGAGGTCAGCAACAAGGACCCAGCTGGGCTTCCAGCATGTGCCAGGAGGAGGGGTCCTGGGCGCCCAGGCTGGATGGAGTCTCCTAACACCTGGGTAGGTGCCCTTCAGGGCAGAGCCACTCCAAGTCTCCCTGGTCTGCCCATGACCTTCACAAGCAGGGCACATTGTTCCTCGGCCTGCGCTGGGGACCAACTCATCTGGAGACCCGTAACAGCCGCTGAGCCTCCATATCACCCCCCAGGTGGACTCTGGTATCTCCATCTTGTGGTAAGACAACAGGCTCAGAGAGGCTGAGCGCCCCGTCTGGAGCCCAGCCAGCCTCAGCCAAGGGTCCCAGGAGCGGGGATTTATGGGAGTGGGGGCAGCGCCTCCCCAAGTCCCACACAAACTTTCACTAAAGGCTGTCCAAGTGACCTCTGCAGGGCCAGGGAGGTTAAGATCCTTCCAAATCCCCTCAACAAGGGGAGCAGCTGCCCACCGACACTTTGAGGGTTGTCCTTCCTTATGTCTGCCCCGGGCACGTTTGACAGATCTCCTAGGAAAAACTCTAGGCAGCTCCACTGTCAGCCTGCCTTGACCCCTCCCTGCTGGCTCAGGACCCTCAGCCAAGGGCAAGACAATGGGCAGGTGGGGGAGGGATGCAGTCGGATCCCCCCCCATCCCTTTGCAGCCCCAACAGACTGAGGAACGTGCAAATGGCCTGGGGCAGCCCTATGATCATTACAGTAAGGTTAGTGTCCATGAGGCTAAAAGTCAGAGAGAGAGGAGCCCAGTTTCAGAGGCAGTCCTATGGTTTCCATTAGGTTAATGGGATTTATTCTGTATTCTGATTATAGAATTCATTCATGCTCATAGCAGATGGGAAAGGATAAAGAGGATAACAAAAATCGTAAGAGTCTTCAGACAGAGCTCTCAGTACTGTTAGCGTTGTTCTTTATTTCCTTCCAGTCTTTTTTTCCCTAAGCATATATGTGGAGAGGACCTTTTTTTTTTTTTAATTTATTTATTTGTCAGAGAGAGAGGGAGAGAGAGAGAGAGTGAGCACAGGCAGACAGAGAGGCAGGCAGAGGCAGAGGGAGAAGCAGGCTCCCTGCCGAGCAAGGAGCCCGATGTGGGACTCGATCCCAGGATGCTGGGATCATGACCTGAGCCGAAGGCAGCTGCTTAACCAACTGAGCCACCCAGGCGTCCCGAGAGGACCTTTTTTTTTTTTTTTTAAAAGATTTTTATTAATTTATTTGAGAGAGAGAGAGACAGAGAGAGAACATAGAGGGGTGGGTCAGAGGGAGAAGCAGACTCCCTGCTGAGCAAGGAGCCCAATGCAGGACTCGATCCTGGGATCCTAGGATCACGACCCAAGCCAAAGTCTGTCGCCCAACCAACCAAGCCACCCCAGTGCCTCAGAGATGACATTTTTTTAAAAGGTTCTATTTTTACATAATCTCTACACCAAACACGGGGCTCCAACTTAAGAGTCACAGGCTCATCCGACTGAGTCAGCCTGGTGCCCCTGAGATGACATTTTTACTGCAAAATTGTGGTCAGAAGCTTCTGTTTCTGGAAGAATGACAGGCTAGATATCCAGAGGACACCACTTGATACAGAACATGTAAAAATACTGAAACGATATTAATTTTTAGAAACTTTTTTTTAAGGTGTGGTGGAGTTGGCAGGACAGTAGGGACATCTTCCTGGTCAGCCGTAAAAAGAAAGCCATATTCGTATTTTTGAAACAACAGGCAAGTTGAGCCCTGATTATAGCAGGAATGTAAACACTGATGATACTACGGAATTGTTATTCTAAATTTTTGGTGTGTGAATACAGATGTCGCAGCTCTATTTTTTAAAGAGCTGTTATTGTTTGGAGACTCGTACCCAAGTATTCAGATGGAGAGCCTAGTGTCAAGGATTTGCTTCAAAACCATACTGAGAGGGGCGCCTGGGTGGCTCAGTGGGTCCTGGGATCGAGCCCCGCATCGGGCTCTCTGCTCAGCAGGGAGCCTGCTTCCTCCTCTCTCTCTCTCTCTGCCTGCCTCTCTGCCTACTTGTGATCTCTGCCTGTCAAATAAATAAATAAAATCTTTTAAAAACAAACAAACAAACAAACAAATAAAGTGGTCCCCGTTGGTATTGCTCCACAGAGCCTGACAAAGCAAAGGAAACTCAGGAGCAAATGCGCTTCAGACCAAGCCCACAGAGGCTTCCCGCCGATCAAGCTAAGGAGCGCCTGGAGCACGTCGGGAAATGAGCCACCATGAGCAAGCACCAGCAAGAAGAGCAAACTGTGGTCCAGAGCCGCAGACCCTCAAGTTCCAGAGGAAGTTTGGTCGTGAACCATTAAAAAAAAAAAAAAAAAGCCTCTTTGAATGTTTGAAAAAATAAAATAGGGGGCACCTGGGTGGCTCAGTCAGTTAAGCATCGTCTCTTGATTTCGGCTCAGGTCATGATCTCAGGGTCGTGAAATCGAGTCCCATGTAAGGCTCTGTGCTGAGTGGGGAACCTGCTTCAGATTCTCTCTCTCCCTCTGCCCCTCACCCCGCTTGCGTGCTCTGTCTCTCAATAAATAAATAAAATCTTAAAAAAAAAAGAAATAAACAGGATATTGAAAGTATGACAAAGAAGCAAGAAACCATCATATTTTCAGAGAAATTACAGAAAAGAACTAAAGAAGGATTCCAGAAATAAAAATGATCATTGCAGCTGGGAACCGAGTGGGCAGGTTAAGGATGTGACAGGAGTGGAGACAGATGGGAGAGATTGCCCGGAGTGATGTCAGAGAGACAACAGGTAAAAAGGAAGTTAGCTCCACGTTTCTGGTGGGAACGTACAATGGTGTGTTCTACGCTGTTTCTACCGGAAAACACCACCACATTCCCAGGCATCTACTCAAGAGAAATGTAGGGGAAAATCCACATGAAAACGTGCACATGAAATTTCACAGCGGGGTTATTCCTGATAGCCCCAACGTAGAAGCAACCCAAATGATACAATATCGATACTATTATTTGGCAATAAAACAGGGAGGAATCTTGAAACTCTTAGGCTAAAGGAAAGAAGCCAGGCACAAAAGACCACATGTTGCATGATTCCGTTATTTGAAACAGCCAGAAGAGGCAAATCTGCAGACACAAAGCAGGCTAAAGGTTGCCGAGGGGAGGGGATAGGAGGATAGAGAGTGGCTGCTGGCGGCCGCGGGGTTTCAGGGTGATGAAATGTTCTAGTGTCAGTTGAACGGATGGTTGCACAACCCTGTGAATGTACGAAAAACTATCGTATTCTTTGCTTGAAATAGGTGACCTGTGTGGTATGTGAATTATAGCTCAACAAAGAGTTTTGTAAAAGAGAGGAAGAGACACATGGTTGGGGGGCAGGCAAGAAGACCTCACAGAGCACCAGCCTGAAAAAGGAAAAGCCACAGAGGGGCAGAGGCTCTACTCATTGGGCTAATGGTTGAGAGTTTGCAGAAGTTTAAAGGAGTGATCGCGGTCCCGAAATCCTTGGACTCAGAAAACCCAGGGAATCCCAAGGAGGAATTTTATTTTATTTTTTCAGATTTTATTTACTTATTTGTCGGAGAGAGAGAGAGAGAGAGAGCACACGCAGGGGGAGTGGCAGGCAGAGGGAGAAGCAGGTTTCCCACTGGGCAAGGAGCCTGTAGTGGGGCCCGATCCCAGGGCCCTAGGATCATGACCTGAGCTGAAGGCAGACACTTAACCGACTGAGCCACCCAGGCGTCCAGATTTTATTATTTTTTAAGAAATTGCTTCCTGTATGTTTATTTTAAGATTTTATTTATTTATGATTGGTTTATGTGAGAGAGAATGAGAGAGCATGAGCGGGAAGAGAAGCAGATGGGGAAGCAGACTCCCCGCTGAGCAGGGTGCCCGATGCAGGGCTCGATCCCAGAACCCCAGGATCATGACCTGAACCAAAGGCAGATGCTTAACTGAGTGAGCCATCCAGGCGCCCAGCAAACAGGATTTTTTTTTTTTAAAGAAAGGAAAAGGGACGCCTGGGTGGCTCAGTTGGTTAAGCGGCTGCCTTCGGCTCAGGTCATGATCCCAGCGTCCTGGGATCGAGTCCCACATCGGGCTCCTTGCTCGGCAGGGAGCCTGCTTCTCCCTCTGCCTCTGCCTGCCACTCTGTCTGCCTGTGCTTGCTCGCTCTCTCTCCCTCTCTCTCTGACAAATAAATAAATTTAAAAAAATATTTTAAAAAAGAAAGGAAAAGAAAAAAAGAAATCCACATCTAGACATATAGGGATACATTCAGGCCCAGTCAAGAGACAGAAATCAGGGATGCCTGGGTGGCTCAGTTAGTTAAGCGGCTGCCTTCGGCTCAGGTCATGATCCCAGCATCTTGGGATCGAGTCCCACATCGGGCTCCTTGCTTGGCGGGGAGCCTGCTTCTCCCTCTGCCTCTGCCTGCCTGTCTGCCTGTGCGCTCTCTCTCTTTCTCTGACAAATAAATAAATTAAAAAAAAAAAGAGACAGAAATCACAGAGTCATTGAACAAGGAAAGTTTATGCTAAAGAACAAAATAACAGGGAGGGGAGTGAGGGGGATGGGTGAGCAAGAGGTTCCAAAGAACACAGGAGCAGCAGATACAAGGACTGAGACAAAGGGCCCAGCAAAGATGATCCCCAGGTGGAGATCCAGCCCTCACCCAAGAGGGGAGAAGATGCCGGAGAGGTCACCGAGGTGTGGTGCCAGCAGCACTCCCTGGAAATCCACCCTCAAGTGGCGGGGAAGCCTGTCGTGGCGAGGTGTCCGGCTGGTGGCCCTCCTGGAGGAAGCTGCCTGGGAGAGGCAGGAACACACAGAAGCAGGACAAGCAATGAGTCCTCTGCCCCCTGCCCACCAGTGAGACTGCAGGACAGAAGAAAGAGCTCCCAAAGGTGGCCAGAGGGAAGGACAGAATGCACAGGGGCCAGTGCCCGCCAGCCCGCCAGCCCGGCAGGGGGCTGGGGAGCAGCAGCGGGGGAGGACCTCAGAGCGGAAACACCTGCAGGGAGCATCGCAGACCCAGCACAACCATCTTAGAGCTCGGGGCCAAGGAAAACCGTTTTCAGACAGGACGAAGAAAGTTTGCCAACGCACCCTCAGAAGAGACGCTGCTTGAACCCGTTCTTCAGGGGAAAGGGAGGCAACAAAAGTGGGAAACATTTGGTTAAAACAAAATAAATGAAAAAACAAACAAACAAACAAACAAAAAACAATGTACGCAGTAGTGGTAACGTCTGCTGTGTGTGGGGGAGAAGCTGCGTGAGCCTGAGAAACTGTAGGACAGCCTTGTGGGGTTTTTTCGTTTTTCTCAGTTGTGTAGACGAGTGTGGACCCACGGGTATCGGGTTTATTCTTTGGGTTCTAATCGCCTACTGCCCTTCTTTATTTTGTGAGCCCAGCTGTTGCAGTGCTGGTCATGGGAGCTCTGTACTTGGCTCCTGTCCCTGTAACGAACATGACCCGCTCCCGTGCTTCCCTAATGTCTGGCCCCATAAACATTCCGGGAGCATCTTCAATTTTCCCTGCCCCAGAGCTAAAATCATCGGTTCTCCCAGGAGCCCAGGCTCCTTTGATGAGAGAACGGTATTTAGAAACCAAGATCTGAGTACTAAGTCTGTTTCATCTTGTTTCTTATTTTAATTTTTAATTTATTTACTTATTTATTTATAGAGAGAGAAGATGCACACCTGCAGGGTGGGAAGGGGCAGAGAGAGAATCCCAGGCAGACTCCACGCCCAGCGTGGAGCCCGACGGGGGCTCCATCTCAGGACCCTAAGATCGTGACCTGAGTCAAAATCAAGAGTCCGATACTTAACCAGCTGAACCACCTAGGCGCCCCTGTATTTTAATTATTTTATTTTTTTAAGATTATTTATTTATTTATTTGACAGACAGAAATCACAAGTAGGTAGAGAGGCAGGCAGAGAGAGAGACAGAGAAGCAGGCTCCCCGCCAAGCAGAGAGCCCGATGCGGGACTCGATCCCAGGACCCTGGGATCATGACTCGAGCAGAAGGCAAAGGCTTTAACCCACTGAGCCACCCAGGCGCCCGATTTCAAAATTGTTCTACTTTGGGTTTTCTATCTACTTAATCATATTAGCTACCAAAGAGAGAAAGAGAGTTTCACTCCTTCTTTTCCAATACATCTGCGTATTACTTCCTAAGCATCTGCCTTCGGCTCAAGTCATGATCCCAAGTACCTGGGATCAAGTCCTACATTGGGCTCCTTGCTCAGTGAGGAGCCTGCTTCTCCCTCTGCCTGCCGCTCCCCCTACTTGTGCGCACTCTCTCTCTCTCTGACAAATAAATAAAATCTTAAAAAAAAAAAAAAGTCATGGGGCGCCTCAGTGGCTCAGTGGGTTGAGCCTCTGCCTTTGGCTCAGGTCATGATATCAAGGTCCTGGGATCGAGCCCCACATCGGGCTCTCTGCTCAGCAGGAGCCTGCTTCCCTTCCTTTCTGACTGCCTCTCTACTTACTTGTGATCTCTGCCTGTCAAATAAATAAAACAAAATCTTAAAAAAATATATATAAAAAAAAAAGCCAGATACCTAACCGACTGAGCCACCCAGGCACCCCCGATTTCCATAGTTCTACCTACTGTTCTTTTTCCGTTCTAGGAGCCCCTGTGGGATGTCACCTCACATCTAATCCTGTCTTCGTAGCCTTATCTGGGCTGGAAAAGTCTCTCGGACTGTCCTTGCTTTGGCTCACCTGGACAGTTTCCAGGATCACTAGTCACAAGTCTGTACGTAGTACGTCTCTCCTTTGGAGTCTTTCCCCTCATTATTAGACAGGGTTTAGGGGATTGGGGGAGGAAGGCCACAAAGGTTCATCAAATCACACGAAGGGAACATCAACATGACTGGCTTAGCACTGTTCATGCTGACCTTGACCGCCCAGCTGAGGTGTGTGTGAAATTTCCCCACAGCAAAGTTACTCACTCCCCGTTTCCACACTGTGCTTTTTGGAAGGAAGTCCCTCAGGGCAGCCCACAGATAAGGGAGGATGAGGTTCTCCACCTCCCCATCGGTGGGCCATCTGTGTAAGTTATTTAGAATTCTGTGGGGCGCCTGGGTGGCTCAATGGGTTAAGCCTCTGCCTTCAGCTCTGGTCATGTGTCTCAGGGTCCTGGGATCGAGCCCCACATCGAGCCCCACATCGGGCTCTCTGCTCAGCAGGGAACCTGCCTCTCACCCCCCGCACTGCCTGCCTCTCTGCCTACTTGTGATCTCTGTCTGCCAAATAAATACATAAATAATCTTAATGGAAAAAAAAAAAAAAAAGAATTCTTCTGCCTGGGACACTGAACTCTCCACCCCCCCACGGCCCGCTCCATTTTACCTACCAGCCATTTACTTATATCACTCATGGGAATTTATTTTATACTTAGGGCTTAGTTCAATACTATTTTGTTTTCTTGCTCAAATTTCTTCAGCTGCAGTCACTGGGAACCCCTTCGGTGGGCTCCTGTGCTCCTTTGACAAAACCCTCCATTAGGGGCACTGTATAATTATTTGTATTCTTTTCAGCATTTCCCTACTTGTTGACTCTAAAGGTCCTTTGGGATTATCTGGCGTATTCCCTGCCCAGCCCTAGAGTCAATCACCTAACCAGTTCTCCGGGGAACCTTGTTCCTTTAACAAAGAATGGTATTTAGGGGCACCTGGGTGGCTCAATGGGTTAAGCATCTGACTCTTGATCTCAGCTCTGGTCTTGATCTCAGGGTCATGAGTTCAAACTCTGTGTTGGGCTCCATGCTGGGTGTGGAGTCTACTTAAAAGAAAAAAAGAAAAAGAATGGTATTTAGAAACTAAGATCAAGGGCAAGGTGCATCGTTTTTTTTTTGTTTTTGTTTTTTTTAATGTTGATTGTCTTGGGCTTTCTAGCTGTTTAATCATTTCAGCTAAAAAGAGAGAGAGAGAAAGAGGATGATTTAACTACTTTCCCCCCGATATTTATACATATATTTTTTTCATTCTTCTTTAAACTGCGTCTTTTATTTTGTTCTTTACGTTTTTAAACTGGAAATACAGTCACGTGGAATTCATGAGATACAAAAGAGTAATTGAATTTTATATGCAGTTTTTATCTTGTTGTTTTTTTTTTTTCACTTGATACTATGTCCTGAGCACCTCCCCATATTCTTCGGAGTTCTTTGCAGGCTGGCGGGGCCAGCGCTGTTATTCCTGTCATCCCTACCCCATTTCTAACCCCCTTTCCCTTCTGGAAGTTCCATCCTTCGCAGCAGGGGCCTTCCAGATCTGACTTGCAGATCTCTGTTCTCCTTCGTGTCAATTTCCATTTTCACTATAATTTTGCTTTCTGTTCTCGGCTTTTCCATCTGATCTTTCAGAAGGTTCTCACCTGTGACTATTATTTTTTCATATTTCCTCTTTTGAATTGTTAACGTTGGAAATGATGTCTTCTTGGTTTGGGGAAACTGTCCATGGCCTATGTGTACCCACTGTGAGGCTCCCGTTAGACTCTCCCAGGCTCTTCTGTGAGCTATGACTCCGTGGGAGCCCCCTTGTTTGGCTTGCCCTCACTCTCTGGAGGCACTGAAGTCCACGAGCTGACTGCTATTGTTTTCCTCACCAGTGCAAATGTGCAGGTTCCTTTGGCTTCTGATAGGGCAGGCTTTAGGGTTCTGCAGCGCACCCCAACAGAACCCCCCCCACACACCCTTCCTCCCCTGGGACTGAAGCACTCACTCATTCCCTGGGTGCTTGGAATTCGGGCAGCCAGCTGCTCTCAGTGGAGTCCCTCTTCTGAACTTGATCTTGGACAATGGATGCTGCCTGTCCCAAGGTCACAGCCCCTTCCTGGGGTAGCTGTATTCAATGACTGGCTGATGTCGGGGCATAAAGGCTCAGGCCTCTCGTCCCCCAGCAGAGAGCCCTGTAGAATGACCGGAGGCTGTGCTCTGGCCCCATCTCAGTCTAAAGGCTTCTTTTGTCTATTTCTGCATCCTGCACTTCCCCATGGGTGTCCGTCCCAAAAACCTGCATGATAAACCTCTTGCACTCGAACCCAGGCACCTCCGAGTCTGACTTCCAGGGAGCCTAACTGCAAAGGTGTCTCTTGGGCAGCAGAATGCCCACACATAGTGGACGACAAGGGAGCCTTTGTCTGTGGGGCCTGGCTGCAAAGCACTCAGCAAGCTGGGCCCTCTGCAGAGCTGTGCTGGGCAGGGCGCTGTCTTTTCCCAGCTGCAAACCGAGGGGCCCGTGTGGTGGACAGGAACACTCTGCAGTCCCCAAAGAGGGTCGCTGCTGTAGGGAAAGAGATGAACAGTAAGCGTGGAAATAAACGAAGACCACCCAAAGGAAACAAGCCGAGGCTAGAGTCAAGCTTGCTACAGCAAAGAAGTCAACCACCATCCCTTGTGGTTAGCAGAAACTCAGGCAGGTCGAACAGCAGCGGGAAGGTTCTATTGCGGGGGAAGGGAAGGCTCCAGGTGTGACCTGATTGGAGGCTGCTGGCCTGGAAGCTGTAGGCAGACTGCCTAGAAGTGGGGGGTCCAATGTGACTGGTGAGGGGAGCATACTTGGTTTCCTGTGGCTGGCCTTCAGTGAAAGCAGGGACAAAAATTGTGGAGATGGGCGGTTGTTAATGAAATCTGGCCATACCGGGCTGGTTGTTACGAGAGTGATGTTTAGCTTCCCGCATTGTTGCTAGACATCTCAGTGTGGCTGCATGCAAGGCTCCTTTCCTGGGTCATGATCTCACTGTCACGGGACTGAGCCTTGCACCGGGTTCCTGCTTGGTATGGAGTCATCTGTAGAGTCTTCCTCCCTCTCCTTCTGCCCCTTCTCCTGCTCATGCTTTTTCTCTCTCAAATAAATAAGTAAATACAAACTTAAAAATAAAATAAACTGATATGCACCTAATAACATAGCCTTTTAGTAAGTAAAGCAAAAATGGATAGAACACCAAGGAGAAATGGAAAAGCTATAATTCACAGGATAGTTTAACCCTTCTCTCTCACTAACTGACAGAACAAGTAGACAAAAAGTCAGTAAGGATATAGGAGATATTGGAAAACATAAATAGCCAACAGCTTGATTTATGGGTATAGAGCACTGAAGATCACACATTTTTTTCAGGCACACTCAGAACATTTGTGCAAAGTGACCATATCCTGGCCCATAAAGCAGATCCAGCAAATCTCAAGGGATGAAATTCTACAGCACATTCTCTCTGACCACAGTGCAATTCATCTAGAAACCAAAACGAAACAAAAAGTTGGAAAATCCCTATTTGCTGGGAAATGAAGAAATACACATTCAAGTAACAAATGGATCCAAGGAGTAATTCAGACAGGAATTGAGAAATATTTTGAACGAAAAAAATAATAAGAATACTATATCCCAAAATAGTAGGGTACAGTGAAAGCAGCACAGAGAGGGCATTTTTAGTCTCATACACATATCTTAGAAAAAAAGACAAGGTGGAGCATTAATGGAATAAAAGTCCAACTCAGGAAGTTAGATGAGAACCCAAGTGTTGGAGTGTTAATGGGAAGACGCCAGTAGAGAGGGACGGGTGCATCAGATGGAAGGGGAATTGTTGGTTGGCGGTCCTGAGTTCTACAGAAAACACTGGAGATCAGGTGAGGAGATCATCTTCCACAGGAGGGAACTCCTCTTCTGTCTTAATAGGAAGGGAGAAGGAAAGGGTGGCTGTGGGCCAGGCCTGCCTGTGTGCAGGCGGAGAGAGTGAGAATGGGGCTTTGAAAAGGGTGGAAGGAAGTAGAAGGAAAGGGCCTCCCAGGAAAGTGTGGTATTTCTGGCAGCCCAGAGGGCCCTGCCAAGGCTGGACACCACGGATCTTCTTCAGCACCCAGGTGTAGGCAGGAAAGAGGTAAACCGCTGGACGCATCCAGGGACATGGTGTTGCCATATGGGCATGCTGAAGAACACGGAAGTTGAAGTTGTTGCATTAGAGTCACTTGCTTGTTGGATTGCAGAATCCCAGCTGGAGGACGGCAGGGCACAGGGCAAGAAAGCAGAGAGGGGAACCGGCTACAGGTAGGGTGAGGCTCATGGGCAGGTGCAGTGGGAGTAATGAGGTTGGATAGCTGGAAGGAGCCTCTGCACATGAATGATGACAGGGTCCTGAAATTGTGGTTCAAGTAACAAATGGACCCGAAACAATAATTCAGAACTCTGAATCAGAGCACACAAACCATGGAGGCCCCCTTGATGATATCAAAGGAGGGGTGGGGGATGACAGTGGCCTGATGCTATCAGAGGTGGAATGGGGAGGTTGGTAGAAGGCAGTGCCCAGAAGCGGTAGAGGGTGACTCATCTTCCCTGATGCTGAGGAAGAGGAGTACCTTCATGTGCATTTTTCAAGGCATGGGGCCTTTTTTAGGTAGCCTCTATGCCCAACATGGGGCTTGAACTCATGACCCTGACATCCAGAGTCACATGCTCTACTGACGGAGCCAGCGGGCTGCCCAAACGTTAAAATTATTTTCTCAAGTTCCAAAAGAATACAAAATGAGGGTTTTGGGGTTTGTTTCTTTGTTTGTTTTTAAGAATTGCTTTAAACCTGGGCGCCTGGGTGGTTCGGTGGGTTAAGCCCCTTCCTTCAGCTCAGGTCATGATCTTAGGGTCCTGGGATCAAGCCCCGGGCTCTCTGCTCAGCAGGGAGCCTGCTTCCCCCTCTCCCTCTACCTGCCTCTCTGCCTACTTGTGACCTCTCTCTCTCTCTCTCTGGCAAATAAATAAATAAATAATCTTTTTTAAAAATTTGCATTAAACCTGTGGATTAACTTGGGAAAATTGACATGAGATTTCATTTTTCAGTCAAGAAACATGATGTACCTCTTCATTTATTCAAGTTTATTTTTAAGTTCTCCGTATAAAGCAAATCAGAAAGCGTGTGTAAGTCCTGAATGTTGCTACTAATGTATCCCTAGGTATTTTATAATTTTGTTATCAGAGTAATTGATGTTAAAATTTTTTTAAGGGTGCCTGGCTGGCTCATTGGTAAAGCATGTGACTCTTAATTTTGGGGTCCTGAGTTCAAGCCCCACCATTGGGTGTGGAGCTTACTTTTGATTAATTAATTAATTAAAAAATGTTTTGGCTTGTTACTGTTGGTATACAAGAAATCTACTGACATGTATTTATTTTGCATCCAGACAGATGATTGATTTGTTCTTACAAATTTTTTTGTTCTTACAACTTTTAATTGACTTTTTTTTTAAAGATTTTACTTATTTATCTGACAGAGATCACAAGTAGGCAGAGAGAGAGAAAGGGAAGCAGGCTCCCCGCTGAGCAGAGAGCCCGATGTGGGGCTCGATCCCAGGACCCCGAGATCATGACCCGAGCCAAAGGCAGAGGCTCTACCCCACTGAGCCACCTAGGAGCCCCTTTTAATTGACTTTTAAGTTGACTCTTTTAGACATTTGAGGTAGTTAATTATATCTCATGTAAATAATGAAAGCTTGTCTTAAAAAAAAAACAAACAACAACAAACCTTATGGGAGAGCTAGGTGGCTCAGTAACAAACCTTATGGGAGAGCTAGGTGGCTCAGTAGGTTAAGCGTCTGTCTTTGGCTCAGGTCATGATCCCAGGGTCTGGGATCAAACCCCGCATCAGGCTCCCGGCTCAGCGAGAAAACTACTTCCCCCTGCTTGTGTTCCCTCTCTCACTGTCTCTCTCTTTCTCTGTCAAATAAATACATAAAATCTTTAAAAAATTTTTTTTGAACTGACACTTTTTTTTTTAAAGATTTTAGGTATTTATTTGAGAGAGAGAAAGAGCACACAAGCAGGGGGGAAGGGCAGAGGGAGAGAGAAGCAGGCTCCCCACTGAGCAGGGAGTTCAAGCAGGGCTCGTTCCCAGGACCCTAATATCATGACCTGAGCTGAAGGCAGATGTTTAACCGACCGAGATACCCAGGCACCCATGAAGTGACACTCTTTTTATCCCTAGTGTAACTTTTTAAAAAACAAACTTATTGGGGTAATTTATATGCAACAAAATGCATCTATTTTAAGTGCTCAGTTCTCCTTATACACACACACGCTCATATAACTATCCTTTAATTTTCGCCTTTCTTTACAGCAGAGCATTTTTTTCAGTTGAATGTATTGAGGCATAGTTTACATTCAGTAAAACTCACATTCTCATGACTTGTAAGAAATGTATTCAGTCCTGCTACCGTCACCACAATCAAGATACAGAATACCTCTGTCATCCCCCCCAAATTCTCTTAGGCTCCTTCCTAGTCAATCTAGAGTTGCCAGATTTAGCAAATCTAGCTGGGCAGCCTGTGCTTTATTTGGCAAGTCAAAGCCAATTCCTGTCCCCTCCCCCATCCCCTGGTGACTACCGATTCCTGTCTCTATACTTCTGTCTTTTCATGAATGTCATATACATGGAATCACTATATGTAGATGTTGGTTTGTAACTTCTTTGGGAGCTTCCCGTGTATAATCTGAAATTGGCCCCAAAATGCAAAGGGGAGGAAGAGACCAAAGAAAGAGAAAGGCCACTCTGGGTTGGTAGGTGGCAGTTTTAATAAGTGAAGGGAACTTACATATGAGGCTTGTCTGGAGTGGCCACAATGTGAGTGAATCCCTACACCAGCTGTCGAATCTTGGAAGTTTAGAGAGAGAGAGAGAGCTTAACCAGGTTCAGGACTATACAACGTGCAGGTTTTCTCAACGTCATGTCACTAACTCAAGCCTGTATCCTTGCAGCAGCCTCTGGGAGAGGGAAAGGCAAGCAGAACTCACATTCCAAGGACAGGGGAGAAGCTGAGTAGCCTCTGAGTGCCCGGTTCCAGCTCACAGTTCAACCGGAGGTCACATCCTCTCAATGACCTTCCTCAACAATAGTTTCTTTTGTCTGGTTGGTTTCTCTTAGCATAATGCTTTTGAGATTCTTCAGTGTTGGTGACTGTTATCAGTAATTCTGCTTTCTACGGCTGATGTACTGAAATGTTATATCCTCTCACCCACTGATTGTCGTTTGAGTGTTTCCAGCTTTTGGCAATTGTGAATAAAGTTGCTGTAGACATTTTCATGCAGGTGTTTGTGGGTGCATATGTTTTCATTTCCTTTGGGTAATTAGCTAGGAGATTGCCAAACTTAATATTTTTTTTAAAGATTTTATTTGTTTATTTGACAGAGAGAGAGAGATTACAAGTAGGCAGAGAGGCAGGCAGAGAGAGAGGGAAAAGCAGGCTCCCCGCCGAGCAGAGAGCCCAACGTGGGGCATGATGCCAGGACCCCGAGATCATGACCTGAGTTTAAGGCAGAGGCTTGACCCACTGAGTCACCCAGATGCCCCCAAACTTTATATTTCTGAACACTATAAGTGACAGGTCAGAAACAGCAGCCCAATAATGCATACATAATTATATTTCTATCCTCACCGTTACTGATCTTTTTTCTACAAATTCTCATAATTTTTATGTCCTCAATTTTCTGTTTAGGGAGTAAAAAGGAAGCTTCGGTTAATAATGACAATGAAGGGCTGAGCACGAAGGGAAATTCTGCCCATGTTTTTTCCCCTAGGAGTGAGGGTTCAGAATTCACTAAGTCGGTCTTCGTGGAGACCTGGCTGAACAGAACTACCATGAGTAATGATAAAACTGAGGCACAGATTGATGATAAAACTCACTCACTGTCACTCAGCTAAAAAGTGGAGCTGGAGTTTGAAGCCAGGCAGGGTTACTCCAGAGCATGGAGTATATTCAAATAATAATGTAATTCAACAACTAAGAACACTGGGCTCTGAGTTCATTATTAGCTCTTTTGCACAGAAAGCACCCGAGATAATCTGTACCCTGAGACAAAAGCCTTCACTTAAGGTAATCCACTACCATCAACAGCAGCGCAGAGCCCTGCTCTACTCTTCGTAATACTCTGCCGAAGCAGCTATGCAGTTCCCAGAGCTATGCTCGACACGAGGTTCCAGGTAACCCCAATCCACTGGAAAGCTGCAAGATTCCTCGACAAGAGAATGAATTTCCCTGTATTCTGGACCACCATGGCGACACAGTGCCACTGTCATCTGAAAACCATTTTCTAGTAACCCCTTGGGCTGGAGGCTTGCAAATATTTTCTGTAAAGGACCAGGCAGTAAGTATTTCAGGTGTCGTGGGTCATCCAGTTTTTACTGCAATTATTCAACTCTGTCCTTGCAGTGCAAAAGCCTAGACAATCTATAAAAGGGGTAACCGTGTCCCAATAAAACTTTACTTACAAGAGCAGACAGAGGGCCAACAGAGCC
The DNA here is from genome assembly GCA_004024625.1 of Mellivora capensis. NCBI lineage: Eukaryota > Metazoa > Chordata > Mammalia > Carnivora > Mustelidae > Mellivora > Mellivora capensis. The sequence goes on along the minus strand of PISX010002333.1, from coordinate 30,729 downwards.
TTCCCTAGACTAGGTGGTCTTCAAGGAGGCGTGTGTCTTTATCTTTTTAATTTCAGCCTCAGCAGTAAAAACTGTCCTGATTTTACCAAAGAGGAAAACAGCCACAGATACTGATTTTTGAGGAAGTCAGGCACAGAACGACAACGGGCTATTGGGTATATTTTCTCCTGAACACAGATGCTGCCCTTGTAAGATCTGAGCGAGTTGGGGAAATCAGAGCAAACACAAAGCAAAAGGATCTTGTCTTCGCAAACCCTCCCGACTGGCCCGGGTAAGTTCTACACGGCTGGAAACGAGGAGGTCGAACTGGGGATGGCAGCTCCCCCAGAGCTCAGAGCAGGGAGGTGACCTCCTCTTCGCACACCGTCTGGCTTCGTTTCTCAGCCCAGGACCCCAGGACAGGATGCACAGCGGCCTGAAAATAAAGCCTTGGCTTATTCCCGGGAGACCATCCTTCGCAGACAGGCTTCCTCCGGACTTGGGGGTCCCGAGGGAGCTTTACACAGAGCGGGGTTCGGTCACACAACTAGTCGTTCGCAGAGCCTACTTCTAGGTCGAGTCCTACACACGTTCCCTTGCGCTCCACGCGGCCCCGTCGTTACCCAGCGTCTCAGTTACTGGACACTGGGTCTCCGCTTCTGCATCGGTGGAAGAGGCACAAAGCCCCACAGAGCTGTCGCACTGCACCTGCAGGTCAAACACGGAAGCCCGCGCGGGGCCACCACCGCCACGATCCCTTACCGACTGGACCCCCCAGGGGCTGGGCGCAGTGGGAGGGAGGAGGGCGGCACTGCGCGCCACCCCCAGCGCTCGGGCCCCTGCGGCTGTCGGGGTACGGCCGAGCGCCCACAGGCTGCGGCGGAGGCGGAGCACCACCACTTCCGCCGCACGCCGGTCCGAATCCGCAGCTCCGGGCCGCTTCCGGCCACGAGCTCGACGGAGTCCGCACCGCCCCCGCGGTGGGCGGAGCCTGATAACGGCCGCGCCCCTCGCTTCCGGCTCCCTTTCGGCAGCTCCTGGTACCGCGGGCCCCTCCCTGCTCGGGGCGGAGCTGCCCCGCCCACTAGGGCCCGACTCCGGTGACGTCAGTTCCGGGGCGGTCCGGGCGGGGCCCGAGCTGGGGCGGCTGCCTTGAGCAGTCTTGGCTCGGGTGCTCTGCTCCGCTGCCGGCCACGTCTCCACGCCGGGCCGCGGGTACTTCCCCGCCGTCCGACGGCCGCCCGGCCGCCGCAGGCCTGCCGCGCCCGGGTAAGGGGCCCGCGCCGCCGTCCGGGGAGCTGTTGTCACGGCTCCCCGAACCGGCTTGCGAGCGAAGGAGGGAGGTGGGGGCAGGAGGAGGCTTGAATGGGGGCACAAGAGGCAAGAGGGCGACCTGGCAAAGATCAGCGGGGGCACAGGTGCAAGACGACGGGGCCAGGAGAGAGGAAGCAACGGAGGGAGTCAGGTGGGGCACCGATGGGGGACCGAGAGGCCGGAGGGACGAGGAGGGCTGCAGGGGGTACCCCGAACCGGGGGAGAGGCCCGGCTCGCTCGAGTTTGGGAGCGGAGGGTGAGAGAGTCGGGACACTCCCAGATGCGCGGGGAACTGAAAGGTTTTTCCGGGGCAAGGCTGGGCCCCAGACTGATGCCCTCCAAGAAAGAACTGGCTTTTTAGGTGACCCAGGCCTTCCCCAGGCCCTCCACCTGGGAGGGCTTGTGCCTTTCCATCCGCCTGCCTCCCTCCCCCGTGGGAGCCCGGTGGCTGCTTACTGTGTGCAGCTCACGATCAGGCTGAGAGGCGGATTCAGCATCCACATGGTTTGCCATAAGACAGAAACATCATGCTTAGAAATCTGCCTATCCCGACATGCAGTTATTTTTACCGCCCGGAGGAAGCATCTTTAAAAATTTCTCCGAAATCGGTGAGGAAAGTATTTAAAATACGAATTTTCCACCTATAGGCAGGACTTGCTTCATGGACAAGGGAATGCCAGATTTGCCCACATCGCCAGCAAAAACTAGCCTTTGATCAGCATTTAGCTGTGATACCAAAAGGTGCAGAAACTTACAGAATTTAAACTTATAGAAGCAAGCAGTGTAATTAGGATGATATCCACTTCAGTTCCCATCTGCCACGAAGACGCGTCCTTTAGACCACAGGGCAATGTCTGTATATGCAAAACCACACACCTGTGTTCCTTGGGTTCTGCTGCCATAGTTCAGCCAGGTGACGTGCTGGGATTAGGTATCTAGGGTTTGCCCTGTATTTGTTTTCTGCACTTCCTGCTCCTTGCTGTATAAACCTTGTCCAGCTTGGAGTAGGGGCCCAGGTCATGCTGCTGCTGATTTAGATATTACTGGACTGATGGAATGTGGGGGTGACACCTATAATCCCTTACCAAGCCTAAGGGTTACTTGTATAAGATCCTGGGAACCAGAATAGGTCAGGAGAAGGAAGCCAGCCATTCGGATTCTGCAGCCATGTAATCAGCACACAGCACTCGGCATGTAACAGGTTCCTAAAAGAGTTTTTGTAAAAATCAAGCCAAGGGGTAACTGGGTGGCTCAGTTGGTTGAGCATCTGCTTTCCGCTTGAGTAGTGATCTCAGGGTCCTGGGATCAAGCCCCATGTTGGGCCCCCTGCTCAGTGGGGAGCCTGCTTCTCCATCTCCCTCTGCAGCTTCCCCTGCTCATGCTCTCTCTCTCTCTCTCAAATAAGAAAATCTTAAAAAAAAAAAATCAAGCCAAGGTTGGGAACATAATAATTCAGAGACAAGGGGTATTGGAAGGTATCACGAGATCATGGACCAGAAAAGGATCAGGAAGTTGACACCTAGGGTCACAGTCCGGGGGTACCTTTCTGATGGAGGGTCACCTGGCTCAGGGGGTGCCCCCCCAGCGGAGCTTGTGGGGAGCTGACCGCTGAAAAAGAGGGGATCCCAGCAGCAGCCTAACCCCTGTCTCTCCATCTGCGGGTCTTCCATTTAATAATAACTTCATTCTTTCTTGTTTATTCCCTTCTTGCCCCAGGGGTCTCTTTTCTTTCCATCTATTATAGTCTGAGGCCTCGAGCTACCTAGTCTCCCTGCACCCTACTAATGAGAATAACTGGCCGGCCCCTCGCTTAAAGCTCGGTGAAGCCTTTGCAGGACGGAGTATCATTTTAAATCTTGCTCATGGTTTGTGCATTGCGAGTCAGCTTACAAAGACCAGAGCAGGTCACACTTGAATCTTGACATTTAGGATGTGCTTTTGGAAACTGGAGGCAGAACCTTCCAGACAGATGAAGTCAGGGCCCAATGAGGGCCTGTTCTGGACTCTATGGGCGGCCAATTCCCATCTCTGTGGGAGTGACCACCAGTGCCAGGGGCTGGGAGTGCATAAGCAGTGACGGTGTCCAGTAGAAGTTTCCGGAGAAACTTGTGGAGTTCCTTTTACATAGTCTTAGAAACATGCTCGTCTGTGCACTCACATGTGTTTGTGACTGTGTGTGCAATTGCACACGTGTGTGTGTGTGTGTACACCTGTGGGTGTTTGTATTAGAGAGTGAGCCCATGGGGGTCCTCACACATTCCTACCTCCTAAGGAGGTGAGGAGCTATTTCTTTTTTTTTTTTTTTAAGATTTTATTTATTTATTTATTTGACACAGAGAGAGAGAGATCACAAGTAGGCAGAGAGGCAAGCAGAGAGAGAGGGGAGGAAGCAGGCTCCCCACCGAGCAGAGAGCCCGACACGGGGCTCGATCCCAGGACCCTGGGATCATGACCTGAGCTGAAGGCAGAGGCTCCAACCCACTGAGCCACCCAGGCGCCCCGCTATTTCTTAATCTCCCAAGTTTCCATTAAATAGTCAGCAGGGAGAGAATCATTTGTGCTGGTTACACATGTCTTTGCATTACAACTGTCCTCCTGGTTCCTCTGAAGTTGTGACTGGCTCCTAGAAGAATGAAGTTCCTGATACATAAATTATGGAGTTTCTCTAAATCATTAAAATCTACACGTGAGGGGCACCTGGGTGGCTCAGTGGGTTAAGCCTCTGCCTTCGGCTCAGGTCATGATCTCAGGGTCCTGGGATCGAGCCCCGCATCGGGCTCTCTGCTCAGCAGGGAGCCTGCTTCCCCCTCTCTCTCTGCCTGCCTCTCTGCCTACTTGTGATCTCTACCTGTCAAATAAATAAATAAAACCTTACAAAAAAAATCTACATGTGAAACTATATCCAGCAGGGTTACTTTGTGCCTTTCTGCCCCCGCAGCTCAAAATACCCGAAGAAAATCAGACATTATTTTCCTTCATGGGTCGAAGTGTTTTCTAAAATGCTTGTGCAAGAAAAAAAAAATATATATATATATATATACACACATATATATTTGTATATATATGCATATATATATACATGTATATATATATATTTGTATATATATGTGTATATATATATATATATATATGGTGGAAAATGAAAGTCACCAGTAAATTCGTTCCCCAGGGATAACTATCATTAATGCTCTGGTGTAAATCTCTCCAGATCCCTTAACAAATGTCTATTTATTTATTTTTTTAAAGATTTTCTTTATTTAATTGACAGCGAGAGGGACAACGAGAGAGGGAACACAAGCAGGGGAAGTGGGAGAGGGAGAAGCAGGCTCTCTGCTGAGCAGGGAGCCCGACATGGGGCTCAATCCCAGGACCCTAGGATCATGACCTGAGCCAAAGGCAGACGCTTAACTGACCGAGCCACCCAGCACCCCAACAAATGTCTACGTAAATAAAAAGAGAATCCTGGTGTATATACTGTTGTATGACCTGCTTTTTTTCATCTATTGGTACATGTGGCCCATTGTCAATAAAGAGAAAGCTATATATTTTTTTAAGACTTTATTTATAAGCAATCTCTGCACCCAGTGCAGGGCTTGAACTCACAACCTGAGACCAAGAGCCACACACTCCACCGACCGAGCCACCCCGGCACCCGGAAGTTGTATATTTTTTGAACAGCTGCCATAGTATTTGATATGTGGGTGGGACCATATCTTCTGTAGCTACTGCAGTTGTTTTCTGTTATAAATAATGCCATGATGAACATCTTTTTAGACCTCCATCTTTAGACATCCATCCACTTGCTTCCCTGGAAGAAATTCCAGCAGTAGAAAGCGCTCCATTGCCAAGTCTTCTCATTGAAAGTTCTTTTTTTTTTTTTAAATTTTTATTTATTTATTTGACAGAGATCACAAGTAAGCAGAGAGGCAGGCGGGGGGAGGGGAAGCAGGCTCCCCGCTGAGCAGAGAGCCCAATGTGGGGTTCAATCCCAGGACCCTGGGATCATGACCTGAGCTGAAGGCAGAGGCTTTAACCCACTGAGCCCCCCAGGCGCCCAACATTGAAAGTTCTGATAGACATTGTCAGTTTCCCAGCACAATGGTCTATTTAAGGCTGTTCTGCCAGTGACTCCCTCCTCCCCGGGCTTTTCCCCCCCGCTCTGCTTTACCTAAGGAGTATTTACTCTTTTTTGAACCGTAGATGCGTCTGTTCCCAGAGTGGGGCATCTGCCCATGTCCCACGTGGGCCACTAAGCATGCCGTGGCCTGCAACTGCTCCTCGAAGCTGCTCTCACTTCCTGCAAAGCCAGACCTCGCCCCGCAAGCACACGGTGCCAACCCCGCCGCTCTCCAGGGAGGACAAGGGCCCAGCGTGGGAGCTTGCCCTGAGCAGCTGCCTCTGGTGAGTGTCCATGGTCCTGCAGGCAGGGCCACCTGCTCACCATTGAGAGGGCCCGCGAGGGCTTCGCTGCCAAGTGGGTGAAAAGGACAGACAGCAGAGCCCGGAGTGGCCTGTTCTGTGGCATTTCATGGACAGCAGGTTTTCCCTTCCCAGGTAGACCAGGAGGGCGGGGCTAGGAGCAGGGACAGACAGGAGGGGCTGGGAACACGTGGTCCTCTGTGGCCCTCTGCTGTTCTGGTGACACAGACTCCCAAACCGCAGGAGGTTTCCTCTGGACCTGGTGTTGAGATCTCGCAATGCTTGCCCCTCACTGATGCTGGGGTGGAGGGGTGAGGAGCCGCCTAGCAGCAGCCATTCTGGCAGGAGAGAGGCCAGAGTCTGTCCCCAGACCACCAATGAGACAGTCCAGTCCGTGTCCAGTCCTCATGAGGAGCTAAAAGAAAAGGAGGAAACCCATTTGGCACAGTGACTCAGTTCCTCTCTCCCTAAGCTCGATTATCCGCTCTGGAGTTCCTTCCAGTGCTAGAGCAGGGTTGGCAAACTATGGCCCGTGGGCCGAGTCCCGCCTCCTGTCTATTTTTGTAAATAAAGTTTTATTGGGACAGAGCCAAGTGTAGCTGAGACAGAGAGTTTTATGGCATGGCTCATAAAACCAGAATATCTGCTGTCTAGCTCTTTACAGAAAAGTTTGCTGACTCTGGCCTGGAGATTTGTAGCGAGGAGGGCAGCAGAAGGCACTAATGCCCGGGGTGCATGCAGGAAGCCCCGGTCACGTCATCCTCCCCGCCCCCCGCAGAGCCCAGATCCATGCAGGGAGCATGTTGGGCCCGGCAGTGCTAGCGTTTTAAATACATTCAGTAGACGTGAGTGGCCAAAGAAAGAGCCATTTAAATACATTTATTCACTGAGCGCCAGCTGCGTTGCCTCAGTTCATGGGGAGTGTGGGTTCTTTGTTCCCGAAACCTTCCAGTTTCAGTTCTTTCTTCTCATGGCATTGGTCTGTGTCTTCTCTCCCCACCCTGCCCCCACTTGTTTCTGTCAGAACAAAGAATGTCTTTTGCATTCTAAAAAACAGATGCGGGGGCGCCTGGGCAGCTCAGTCGGTTGGGCATCTGCTTTCAAGCTCGGGTCATGATCCCGGGGTCCTGGGATCGAGTCCCGCTGGGCTCTGTGCTCAGCAGAGAGAACTGCTTCTCCCTCTTCCTCCACCCCTCCCCCTGCTTTTCCTCTCTGGCTCTATCTCTCTATCAAATAAATAAACAAAATCTAGAAGAAGAAGAAAAAAAGAAAAGAAAAGACACAGATTGGTAGCTTCTGGCTGAGTCCTCTAGACCTCTAAGGTCCCAGGAGCCCTTACGGACGGTTTTGGATGGAAGGCACAACGGGAAACTAGAATAAAGCTGGGGACTCTTGCAGAGGGGTGAGGAGCATCAAGGAATGCGCCAGCTTTCTGGAAGAGTGTGTGCTCAAGGGGCCTTCCTGTCATGGGGCTACTTTCCCACGGTCCCTTCTGATCACAGGAGCCAGAAAGCCACCGGGCAGCCATTCTCTACACGTCCCTCTCTGCCACGCAGGGGCTGCTTGGTGGAGCTCCCAGCAGGGCCAGACGGGCTTGTTGGGGCACACTGGTGGCTAAGCCTGGTGCAGGGCTGGAAACTGCAGGAATTCCACGTGCCCCATGGGGCTGGGCCCGTGGGGCAGAGGCAGCCGGGCCAGATTTTGAAGGCCACCTTGGCCGTGTTAATGAGTTTTGGGGTGATCCTGGGATAGCGTGGCGTCTGGGCAGTGGAGGCAGGATCACCTTTGTGGGGTCCAGGGATCTTTCTGGAAGCTGTGGGGTGGCATGCGGATCAGGGCCAGGATGGGGATGCATGAAGGTGATTCATTCATGACTCAGGGCTCGTGGAAAGATGGTGAGCCTGGCCCGATCACTAGGGGCCGCCTAGGTGCGGGGCCACGGAGGGTAGCGGGTAGCCTTCACGCCGGCTGAGGAGCCGATCAGGACATTTTCACTTAGGGTGACTGGAGCGCTGCCTTTCATGACGTCCTGTGCCACTCAAGAGCTTCGTGGTAAGGGCCACTGGAAAGACCAAAGGCCTTGGGTGTCTTCAGGCAGGTGCCCTCGGGAGCCCCTGGGTCATTGCCTGCGCCCCACTCCCAGCAGGCCTGTTTTCAAATCAGGTGTTTAGTTATGGGACCAAGCATGACTGCGTGTGACTGCATCGTTGTCTGGAGAGGACCTGGGCCTTGCAGGCAGCCATGTGGGTCTCAGGACAGGATTAGGAGCCACCCGGGACCAGGAGAGCATGAAGTGATGGGACTCTTGAGGCCAGTGGGCCCCTCTGCTCCCCAGTGCACCCCTACAGTGAGGGACACCAGCCTACCAGCACACTGGAGGGCCCCAGGGTGAGGGTGGGGAGACCCCTGTGTGCTCGGGAAGCCAGGTCTGACTGGGCCCAGTCCTCCTCTTGGTGAGGCTCAGCTGTTGTGGCATTTCTGGAAGTTTCTGCAGACAGCTAGGTGACCAGGTCCTCGCTACTACCTCTGTCTCTTGCCGTGGCGACCCGTGGTCTAGTCCTTCAGCTTCCTGTGGCCTTGTCCCCTTCTGCCTGTGTTGCTACCCCTGCCGCCTCCTCACTGGGCCCCTGTCACGCCTGCCCCTCATCTGTCCCTCCTGCCCAAGCATCTTCCTGTGCTGGTGACACGCCTGCCTCAGCGCCCCGCAAACCTCAGCTGCCCAGGGGTGGCCCTCCAATCCCTGGTCTGATCCCAGGTCTCAGCACACTATCCCCCAGCCTCTGGCCCCGCTGCTGTCACCTGCTGTGCTCTCCCACCCACCTCCCCCACACCTTCCCCACCAGGTGGATCCCATCCATCCTTCAGAACGCCTTCCCAGGAAGCCTTCCCTGGCCATGCCTCTCCACCCACCAGAATTTAGTGCCTCCCCTAGGCCCCACAGCACCCTGTCTCCCCCACTCACCTCTGGGCCTTCACACAGAGGACTAGCCTCCGACTTACATGTCAAGGCCTTCCCATGCACCATCCCCTGCCTGCTCCAGGCACTGAGTCACGCCTCTCTTCTATGCTTGCAGCAGCTTGCAGTGACCTCTTTTCTGTGTTTCCTACTGGATGGTAGGCTGCCTAGAGGACAGAGTTGTGTGGCTTTCGTCTTTTTGTTCTACATGCACTGGCCGGCACATGAGCAGGCACTCAGGGAATATTGGGTGGACGGAAGGGTAGGTGGATGGTGGATGTTGGGTGGGTTAGATGGATGGATGGTGGATAGATGCATGTTGGATGAGTGCATTGATGGATGGCTGGGTGGATAATAGATGGGTGAATGGATGACACATGATGGACAGGTAGATGAATGGGGGCTAGTCATCTGGCTAGCTAAATGATCTCTCCCATGTGAAAGGTGAGGTCAGCTATCGTGGGGTGAACACAAATACCCTGGGCCTGATATGTGACCTTGGCCGATCTTAGTTATCAAAAGGCCTTGGCCTTGTGAGCATGGTCAGGTCTTGGCCCTTTCTCCCCTGCTCTTTCACACTAGGAACTCTGGGTGGGAAAGCGGGCGCTTACAAAGATGGAGACGCAGAATGAAAGTGGGTCAAGGAGTCCTCTAAACCCATCAAATGCAGGCGTGGGGCAGGTCACTAGATCGCCGTGGATGAGAGGTATCACATTGTTCTGGGTGCCAGGCCCTGGTCAAAATACTCAGCTCGGTTTGCAGCCTGGACCTTCTAGAACCCTCCACGGCAGGCACCCCGCCATGGCCCATGGCCCAGGTGAGGCTGTGCGTTATTGACCAGACACCTTTCTTGACCAGATCCTTCAGCCAAGCAGCAGGGAGTCACCAGCAGCCTGAGGAGCGGCCAGCTGGGAGCCCCAGGGACTGCCCAGCCTGGCTCCTAGCTCACCCACAAAGATGTGGACAGCCCTCGTGCTCGTTTGGATTTCCTCCTTGTCCTTATCCGAGAGCCAAGTGCCATCCCGGGATGCACGTAAGTGAGAAAGCCCTGTGACTGCTGGTCAGGCCCACAGTGATCCCGAAGCACCCTGAGCCCAAGGGACATGTGCAGGCCTAGTCCAGCGAGTCTCGAGCCCCAGAGCCGCCAAGGGCCAGCTTGGGGAGAAAGCTCCCAGGGACTGGGCCTCTGAACTCTGAGTCCTGACAGGGTCACTTGCTTGGCCCTGCACAATTTCTCCTATAAAACCAGTCTTCACTGGGGAATTCGTCTGCTCATACATCAGATATCTCATTACACTCCTGCTCTTGCCAGACTCTGATCATCTCCGGGAATTCCTGCCACAAATCCTTCCAGAAAGCCAAGAATTGTTTTACGGTGTGACTGGGCGATGATGTATCTGGTTTCTAAAGTGCATGTGTGTGATGGGTTTTCTTAATGGTGAATCACACCTCTAAGGTGAGACTTTCCCTCTGATTGATGTTTTGGGAATTGGACCCAAGAGTGAAGCTCTTGAGCCTTCAACGGGCTCGGGTTCAGAGGACGAGGGAGTTCTTAACGTCAAAGTGCCGAGTGCCCCTCTGCGGGGCAGCAGGCTCCGTGTGCTCACGGGGAGGATAGGAGGGAAACGTGTTCACAATATTCACCTCCTTCGTTCTCACTGGGCTGAGGCCACGCAGGCCAGACTGACGGGCCACAAACTAAGACACGCTGAGCCATCTCCCTGCACAGGATGGAAAGTGACGGTATCTTTTTCTCCCTTTTCTGACTTTAAGGGCACTTAGTCCTCAACCAAACAGATAATCCAGCCAAGAAAAGTATATCTGTGATGACAGTTACCAGAGTCCTTAATGGAATATCCGAAACGATGACCGCAGTGACGCCTTCTCCTGTCCCATTGGCCACAGGGACCCCGGTGGCCACCGCCAGCTCTCCTGCAGTCACAGCAGGGGGAACACTCAGGACAGATGCAGGGACGGAAGGTGCCCCTGAACGAGTAGCTTCCAGGGTACCCCAGCCCCCTGCCCCGGCGGCATCACAGCGGACCCCGTCCTCCACCGCCATCAGTGTGCCCCACACGCAGGTGCCAAGTGGCAGCCCACTGCCAGGGACAGCAGCTCTGACGACACTGGCCACCAGCGCTCAGCCTGCCGCTGGGACTGTCATGACTACCCACTCCCCGGTGGGCACACACAGCCCTTCCCAGCACACCCCCGGCAACTCCACAGCCAGTCCCACGGCCACCTCGGGTCCCCAAGTGCTTAACATGTCCACACAAGCCCCTGCTGTCCAGGCGTCAACAGCCTGGCCCATGGCTGGCACGGCAAGTGGGCCCACACCCACCCTCTCCAGCACAGCCCCAGAGCCCACCCGCCCGTCGGTGACTCCCGCGGCCACCACAGCAGTGACCACCACCACGGCCCATGCCCAGGAGCCGACCACCAGCACAGCGCCAGCACCTGTGCCCCCGGCCAGCCCGACCCCCAAGAGGGAGGCCACGACCCCCACGACCCGGCCAAGCCCTGCTCCATCAACGCACGGGGCCGCGGGGCCAGGCACAGCCCAGACGCCTGAGCAAGTGCTGCCTGAAACCCCTCCTGGCACGGCGTCCTCCGCCCCCACGCCCGGGGCTCCCGGGAGCACGAAGATGTCAGCCACAGACTTGTGCCCGCTCAGCACCCAAGGCCAGTACGTGGTGGTCACCACCAGGCCCCTCAGCCCGTCTCTGGTGAACAAGGGTTTCCTGCTGGCGGCGCTCTTCCTCGGGGTGGCCCTCTTCATCGTCGTCGTGGTTCTGCTCGCCCTGCAAGCCTACGAGAGCTACAGGAAGAAGGAGTACACGCAGGTGGACTATCTCATCAACGGGATGTACGCGGACTCCGAAATGTGAGGGGCCCAGGGCGCCCAGCCCGCCCCTCCTGCCGTTTTACCTCTGAGACCAAACCAAGTGCTTCCAGATCCTTTTGGTGCAATTAGGAGGTAGGCTGGACGTCTCCGCTCATTTCCTCGCTGTTGGATTAAGTCCACGATCACTCGAGAGCGGCTGCTTTTTCGTATTTATTTTTGTAAACAATCATGTCCGTGGGACGGTGAGGGATCGCACCGTGGGTGGGGCTGGCAGGGCCCCGTGTGGATCCTGACCTGAATTAAAGCAATGACCACCTTCCATTCAGACCCGTGTCCCCCCATTTGTGTAGGCCGCGTCCTGTCCGCCATCGTGCCCGGGGGGCCTTCCTGGGACGCGCGTGATGGGGTTCATGTTCATTAGCGCTTACGGTAACGCGGGGTCTGGGGTCTGCTGTGTCTGCGCCCTTCCGGGGGCCTCACAGTTAATCCCGCACGTGCCTTTGCTCAGTGGGTGGGGGGAGGAGCGCCCCAGGCCCCGGGCATCTCTGGCACCCCTTGGAGATGGGGCCTTCCCACAGATGTCCCTTTTCTGAATTGTTCGCTGGTGCAAGCTTGGAGCCGGATTTGGGCACGAGAGAGCTGAGTCCCACATGCTAACCGGGTGAGCTGCTGGTTGTGGCCGGCTCAGCCTGGACCTGCCTGGACTGGATTCTCAGTGAACCCGCCCAGCTCACACTGTGCACTCGCCTTGTGGAAAGCCAGTCAGCTGGTGTGGGATCGTCCCTACTAGCACCTTGCCCCATGTCACCTCAGAAGGCAGGGGACCCCCAGGCCTGTGTGCACCCAGGGCCCTCTCTCCCGAGCCGGGTGACATCCCTGGGTTCCGAGGCTCCAGCCCTCAGAGCTGACACAGAGTGCCTGTCCCGTGCCGGCTGCTGTCCTCGTGCTTAATGCACTAACCTAACCCCCTCCTCGACCCCAGCACAGAAGCACTAGATCCCCATCCTAAAGGTGGGGGCACTGAGGCACAGGAGGGGGAGACGCACTCACCCACTGAGGGCCAGAATCGGGGTTAAACCCATTCTGGAGTCCTGCCTCTTTGCCGACTCACCTGACCAGGTGGGGCATGGCCTTGGCTCCGCCTACCTGCCCCAGGCTGTGAGAGCTAGTGGGCAGCCCCTAAAGCTGTGTTCCCAGACCAAGGGTGACTTGGAGTGAGTGTGGCATGTTCTGGAACTCTGCTTCTTCATCTGTGGAATGGGGAGACCTAGAATCACCTAGAAATCCCAGAGGAGCTGAGGATGGAGAAGTAGAACTGGGAGTAGGCATCAGAACATCCCCATAGCTTGAAAGTGCTTGTTCGAGCTCCCGGCCTGGGCGGCCGCCAGCCTACACCACTGTCCCCCCAACAGAAGCTTTGCACGTCAGTGTGGGGATCAGGGCTTTGGAGGGTGCCCTTTCTTCCACCAGCTGCCACCTGGCAGCCCGGGTTGGGACCTACCCGCCTACAAAGGTGGGTTTCACGCCCTGGCTGGTTGAGTCTCACACGGGACCCAGAGCTTGGAGGCTGTCCCCACAAACTGGGTGCTTTGTTCCCTTCCAGGGAGGTAGGATGAGGGGCAACCCACAGGGATGACTTTCATCTTCAGCTTGCGACCGGGGGCCTCTGCCTCATACCCTACTTACAAGGATTGGAGACTTGGGATGTCAGGGCCTGCCTGTTTCCCCTGCCCCAGCCCAGGACTTCCTGCCCTTTCATCCCCTGAGAACTGGTTGCAGTGTCCATCCCTCCCTCCTTGGGGATTCATGTTCCCAGTCATCTAGTCATTTTGGCTCCCTATGCAGGCCACAGGTGCCTCAACTCATGGCGTCCAAGGCCAAGCTCAGCACTGACCCCTGGAGTGTGTTGGGCCTTTGAAATTCTTCCTAAACCTAAAGGCATTGGTGTTTACTTGAGCTAGAGACCTGGCCTTCAGCCCAGGGTCCCACCAACCACCCTACATGCTTTTTTTTTTTTAGAGATTTTAAAGTAATCTCCGCATCCAGCGTGGGACTCAAACTCACAACCTGAGACCAGGGGTCGCCTGCTCCCCTGAGGGAGCCAGCCAGGCACCCCTTCCCCGTGTTCTTAGGAGTAGGCCCCTGCTGCAGCTGCTGGGGCTGCCTGGGGCCCCGCAGCCAACAGCCAGCCCCAACCCAGCCATCCTCCCCCTGGAAGCCAGGGGCCCTTCAAAACACAGACATGACCCCCCCATTCCCTGCTAATTCTTCCTCCTAAGAGAAAGGCCAAGCTGCTCTGCCTGGCATTCCAGACCAAGACAAACCCCATTAGTGGGTCCTGGCCAAGCAGAGAGCAAGGGAAAGAGCCAGGCTCTAGAGAGATCTCAGGTGCTGGAGACCAGGGATGTCCAAATCTAGGGGGGCCACGGGTTTGAGTCCCCGACGACTCCCCTGCCTTGGAGGCCTCGAGACTGCGGTGAGCAGGCAGCCATTCCTGGCCTGCTCAAAAGACCCATCCAGCGGGAGCTTATCGGGTGCTTACAGAGCGCCCGCGGTTTGCCAACCAGGCGGGGATTCAGAGAGGAATCCACTCACCTAACCCACAGGAGCTCGCATGGGCTGGTGAGATGTGAGGAAGGAGGCAAGAGGTGGTGGGTACACAGATGAGGCACCCGACCCTCCTGGGAAGGTCAGGGAAGGCTGCCTGACAGAGGGGGCTCAGAGCCTCTCTTCCTAGCGTTTTACTGCGGAGGCAAGGGGCTCTGGCTGGTTCAGTGCCCAGAGCAGCAGGGTCCCTGTTTGAGAGTCTGAATGGAAGGCCAACGCGCAGGGAAAACCAGATTCGGGGCTCGGCCCCCAAAGGGTCTTTCTTCCCTCCAGTGAGTTAGACCAAGGTGTGGGAAAGCCAAGGGGCTTGCCCAAGGCCACACTTCTGCAAATGGCAGGACAAGATCTAGGGACACAGGCCCCTGGGACACCCAAGGAACAGAGCCCGGCCTACTTCCCCCGGGGACAGCCCCGTGTCCCCAGGCCAGAGAAGTCCAAGGGCTCCCCCTGGTGGCCAAGCCTCCCTCCCTCACCCCGGGTGCTCGGCGGGGCTGCGCCCCGCACCCCAGCTCTCCCACCCCAGGGGCATCCCTCCAGCTTAGCTCCCCTGGAATTCCTGGCAAGCCCACACTAAAGAACTCTCGCCCCTGCGTGCTCCCAGACTGGGTTCTCTTCCTGTGGGACGACTGTTCTCCGTGGAATTCTGTCACCTGCGCTTCAACACAAGGACGGCAGGAGTTCAGGTGGAACGCAGCACCCTCCCACGCACACCCCCGTGCTTCCTCCCAGAAGCAACCGGCTGGGTGGTGTGGAGCGAGCCGCCCACGCCCACGCTCAGCCACATGATACCCCACCCCCCACTAGGTCCCTGGGTGGCTTCTGACTGCAGGCGGAGGTCCAGGAGGGTGCTCTGCAGAAGCATGTCATCTGATTTGGGGTTTAGATATTATTTTGTTGCACTGAAATCTCTACAGGTGAAGTGGTGTGCTGTCTGGGGTTCACCTTTTTTATTATTTTTTTTAAGTAGGCTCCATGCCTAGCGAACGTGGGGCTTGAACATACCACTCGAGATTCAGAGTCCCATGCGGATCCAGCCAGGCACCCTGGGGTTCACCTCAGCATGAGAGGAAGGTGATGGGGGGAAGATGCCACAAGACAGCAAGCCACTGCCATCGGATACGGTTGGTGGGCGAGGCAGGGTCCACTACCTACTCCCTCTCTGTGCACATCTAGAAATTCCGTGATGACAAGTTGAAAGAAGAGAAAGAGAGGGAGAGGTTGAGTTGCCACTTAAATCTCTCAAGTAAAGGATGGCTCTGGTGGCGTCAGGGAGGGCAGGCTGGGGGCTGGGCACAAGGGCTGGTTCGGGAGGGGGGGCTGCTCCATTGTCCCAGGCGGCAGTGACGGTGATGCGACTTGGACTGGGGAGTGCTCCCAGGAAGACACGCACATGAAGGCGGGGACATGTTTTGGAATCTAAGTCAACCGGACTTCCACTGTTTCTATCCACACTGCGCCCCCCCCCCCCACACACACACCAGAAGCCAGGAGGGCCTCTCCGTCTGGGGCTTGAAGAACTGGGATGGTCGTGATGTCATTTCCAGGAGGTGGGAAGCAGGGCACCCCTATTCAGCACTTTGCGCATGAATTCGCTGTGACAACCCTGTAAGACCGAAATGTCATCATCATCACCCCCAACCCGCAGAGGGGAAACTGAGGCTGGAGAATTAATGAGCCTGCCCCCACATCATCCGGAGGTAGGGGACAGAGCCCAGAGTCACACCCTAGGACCACGCCCCAGCTTCCTTGCTTCTGCCACTAGGCTCCACTGCCTCCTGCTGGGGGGTTGCGGGCCAGTGGGCAGGGAATCCAGAGACTGGGGAGGTGTTAAGGCTGAGATGTCCCTTAGGTGTCAGGAGGACATGGGATATGAGTCTCTGGGCCCAAAAGCCCCCCCCCCCCCACCAGAGAGCCTTCAGGAAGTCCACGTGGAGGATGAAGAAGGAAGTCAGGTGAGCAAGAGGGCAGTGACCTGGGGCAACAATCTGGAGAGGTTTTGCCAGGCGTGGGCGTGGGGGCGGGGGACAGGACAGCAGGTGGTGGTGGATAGAATATTTTCAGGGAACCAGGAAGGATATTTTCAAATTTCAGTATAGTTAATGAACAATGTTGTATTAGTTCCGGGTGTACAATCTAGTGATTTAATACCTCAGTCCGTTTCTCAGTGCTCATCATGATAAGTGTGCTCTTCACTCCCAAGAAGGATTTTTTTAAAAGAGAGCACGCACATGAATGGGGGGGGGGGCGTGGTGGGGAAGGAGAGGTAGAGGGAGACAGAGAATCGTTTTTATTTAAATTCTACTGATCAACATATAGTGTGTTAGTAGCTTCAGAGGTGGAGGTCAATGATTCATCCGTTGCATGTAACACCCAGTGCTCATGACATCACGTGCCCTCTTTCATGCCCATCACCCAGTACCCCATTCCCTCACCCCCTTCCCTCCAGCAACCCTCAGTTTGTTTCCTATGATTGAGAGTCTCTATGGTTTGTCTCCTTTAATTTCATCTTGTTTTATTTTTCCCTCCCTTCCCCTATGCTCCTCTGTTTTGTTTCTTAAATTCCACATATGACTGAAATCATATAATTGTCTTTCTCTGATTGACTTATTTCACTTAGCATGACACCCTCTAGCTCCATCCACGTTGTTGCAAATGGCAAGATTTCATTTTCTGATGACTAATATTCCATTGCATCTATGTACGGCATCTTCTTTAACCATTCGTCTACCGATGGACATCTGGGCTCTTTCCATGGTTCGACTATAGTGGCCATCGCTACTATAAGCATTGGGGTGCATGTGCCCCTTTGGATCATTCCATTTGTATCTTTGGGGTAAATACCCAGTAGTGCGATTGCTGGGTCGTGGGGTAGCTCTATTTTCAACTTTCTGAGAAACTTTTCCAGAGTGGCCGCACCAGCTTGCATTCCCACCAACAGTGCAGGAGGGTTCCCCTTTCTCCGCATCCTCGCCAGCATCTGTTATTCCCTGACTTGTTCATTTTAGCCATTCGCACAGGTGTGAGGTGGTATCTCATTGTGGTTTTGATTTGTGTTTCCCTGATGCTGAGTGATGTTGAGCATTTTTTCATGTGTCTATTGGCCATCTGAATGTCTTCTCTGGAGAAATGTCTTTCCATGTCCTCTGCCCATTTCTTGACTGGATTATTTATTCTTTGGGTATTGAGTTTGATAAGTTCTTTATAAATCTTGGATACTAGCCCTTTATCTGATAAGACACTTGCAAAATATCTTTTCTCATTCTGTAGGCTGTCTTTTCGTTTTGTTGACTGTTTCATTTGCTGTGCAAAAACTTTTTATCTTGGGGCAGCTGGGTGGCTCAGTCGGTTAAGCGTCTGCCTTCAGCTCAGGTCATGACCCCAGGGTCCTGGGATCAAGCCCCGCATCGGGCTCCCTGCTCAGCGGGGAGCCTGCTTCTCCCTCTCCTCTTCTCCCTGCTTGTGTTCCCTCTCTTGCTGTGTCTCTCTCTGTCAAATAAATAAATAAAATCTTTAAAAAAAAAACTTGCTATCTTGATGAAATCCCGATAATTCATTTTTGCCTTTGTTTCCCTTGCCTTTGAAGATGTGTCCAGCAAGAAGTTCCTGCGGCCAAGGTCAAAGAGGTTGCTGCCTGTGTTCTCCTCTAGGACTTGGATGGATTCCTGTCTCACATTTAGGTCTTTCCATTTTGAGTCTATTTGTGTGTGTGGTGTAAGAAAATGGTCCAGTTTCATACTTCTGCATGTGGCTGTCCAATTTCCCCAGCACCATTTGTTGAAGATAAAAAGTCTTTTTCCATTAGATATTCTTTCCTGCTTTGCCAAAGGTTAGTTGACCATAGAGTTGAGGGTCCATTTCTGGGCCCAGCATGGAGCCCAGGTGGGGCTTGACTTCATGACCCTGAGATCGTGGCCCAAGCTGAAATCAAGAGCCAGACGTCCAACCAACTGATCCACCCAGCCACCCCCGCAAGAAGGATTTTTTTCAAGAACAAATATCCTAGAGCACTAAACACTGAATGCTTCACTGCCTCCCGACACAGGAGGAACCATTATTGTGCCATTTCCAGATGGGAAAACTGATGGCAGAAGGTTAGATGACTTGCCCAAGGCCAAAGGTAAGGGCTGAGCCAGGCTCTGGGTCCAATCCATCTGACTCCAGGTCACACATTCGCTCTGCCGAATTGACTGGAGCACCAGGTTTCCTCCGTTGGGGCTGCCACAGCCTGTTGGCCAGTTTGGTATTCTCAGTGAGCAAGTTCACTGGGTCCCATTAGCAGGGTACACGACCAGGGCTTGGCCCCACCTTGCTGACCGTGGAGTCACCTGGTGTTCAGGGCACTGCTCCAGGGAAGCCGGTAGAAAGGAATTCGGGAAGCAGAGAAGAAGCACAAGGGGACTCCAAGATGGGTAGGTCCTGGGGCCCTGGAAATGGAAGGGCATGAAAGAGGAAGACCCCATGCTCCCCTTGCCCTTTCTCCTGAACCTTTGGGGGACCCCCAGTGGAGCATCTTAGAGCCCCAGAGAACAAGTCCATTTTATCCCATAAGCCCTGAGCATCTCTTTGTCTCAGGCCACCTCAGATAGCAAGGAACAGAAACCTTGGGCCTTCCCAAAGGGAGAGTGTTTGTCACAAAGATGGAAGAAGAGCCAGGACTCCTGGGAGCTGTGCTGTCTCTCCTCTCGGCATATCTCCATCCTCCTTTGGGCAGAGCCCCTGCCTTTGTAAGTCTTAGGGTCTTCTTTCTCCAAGGGGGTCTGGTTGTAATCTTGGTACCAGCAGTGGCCCATTTAAGCTGCATTGTCCAATCCCAGGGTCTCCTGTTGTCTGTCCACCGTGGCCAGGAGGCTGTCCCTAGCGGACTGAAGGTGCAGCCCAGATGTTAAGAAGAGAGTGCGGAGGGCACCTGGGTGGCTCAGTTGGTTAGGCAACTGCCTTCGGCTCAGGTCATGATCCCAGAGTCCTGGGATTGAGTCCCGAATCAGGCTCCAGGCTCCACGGGGAGTCTGCTTCTCTCTCTGACCTTCTCCCCTCTCATGCTCTCTCTCACTCTCTCTCTCTCAAATAAATAAATAAAATCTTTTTTAAAAAAAAGAAGAAGAGAGTGAGGACAGAGAAGAAAGCATGCCCACATCTTGGTGGGTTTCTGTGCCATGCGCCAGGCCCTGGCCTGAGCTCCGGGGTACGACTCAAAGGATGAGCTTCTTGCTCTCAAAGAGTTGCAGGCTGGTGGGGCATTCATATTGGGATGGTGAGGACCAAACAGGACTTGTGGGAGGCATGGAGGACCCTGGGCTCTGCTTCAGACCACAGCACAGCACAAGCCCTTTGTAGGGCAAATGATAGGGGCATTAAAACACAGATGTAATCACATGCCTCCGTTCCTGCCCTACAGAAGCACAGAGGAGGCCCAGATTAGAACATCGTTGACTGCCTTCCTTGTAAGCAAACACTCTAAGTAGTCTTCAGGAGTACCGCAAAATGTGGACAGCAGTGTAGAAGAAAGCGCTAGAACCATCTGTGACAGAATCCATAGTTTCCCAAGACATATTTTTGAGCAGAAAAGGAAAAGTTACTGGTAGTACAGTTACCATACCACTTGCATTTTCCAATTACCTATTTCTCCACAAATTTAAGAGTTTCCCAGTTTTTTGTGAGTCAGGAATCAGGCATGGCTTTGCTGGGTCTTGTGCTTCGGTGGCTCATGGAGCTTGAATCAAGGAGTTGGGCTGAGCTGTGTTCTCATCTGAAGCTCACCTGGGGAAGGAGCTGCTTGCACGCACACAGGGTGCCGGCAGGACTCCGCTCCTTGCCAGTGTCCAGACGGAGGGCCTGGGTTCCTCGCTGACCAGGTGCTGGAGGCCTCCCACACCTCTCTGCTTACTCCATAGGCAGGTAGCAACTTGGCAGGCTGCTTTTTCAAAGCTCACAAGGGAGTCTCGAAGCAAGACAAACATAAAGTCTTTTACTTTACCTAATGCAAATCTTTTATGTAACATAAAATTTGCAATTTAAGCCATCGAGAAGTGTACAAGTTCAGGGGCATCAAGTACATTCACAAGGTTGTGTAACCATCACCACTATCTGTTTCCAGAACTTTTTCATCGTCCCAAACAGAAACTCTGTACTCATTAAGCAACAAGGCTCCGCTCCCCTCCCCCCAGCCCAGGGAATCTCTACCCGACTCAGTCTCTATGAACGATGGCTGTTCCAGGTACAGTGGAATTGTAAGGAGAACCTATTTGCCCTTCCCTTACTGAGTTTAGTCATTTGAGTGTTCTTTCTTTCTTCCTTTATTTATTTAATCTAACCAAAGTTAATCTAGCCCTAGTTAATCTAGCCAAAGGCTTGTGAGTTCTGTAGAGCTTTTCAAAGAACCTACTTTTGGTGTCATTGATTTTCTTGATTGTTCTTTCTCCTCCATCATGTTTACCTTTACTGTTTTCCTTCCTTCTCCTGGCTTTGGGCTTGGTTTGCTCTTCTTTTTCTAGTTCTTTAAGATATATGGTTAGGTTATTGATTTGAGATCTTTCTTCCTTTTTAATACAGACATTCACAGCTCCAGATGCCCTGAATGCTACTTTCTCTGCATCCCATCAGTTTTGGTGTGCTCTGTCTTCATCTTCATCCATCCCAGGGCATCATCCGATCTCGCTTGTGATTTCTTCTTTGACTGGTTGTTTAAGAGTGTGTTGTTTGATGAAATACTGGGACCTCATTAAGATAAAAAAAAAACTTCTCTGTACCGTGAAGGAAAGAATCAACAAAATTAAAAGGCAGCCTACAGAATGGGAGAGGATATTTGTAAATGACATATCTGATAAAGGTTAGTGTCCAAAATCTACAAAAAACTTATCAGGGGCACCTGGGTGGCTCAGTTGCTCACCTTTGGCTCAGGTCATGGTCCCAGGGTCCTGGGATCGAGCCCTCCATCAGGCTCCTTGTTCAAAGGGGAGTCTGCTTCTCCTTCTCCTGCTCCTCCTACTTATGGTCTCTCCCTCCTGCTTGGTCAAATAAATAAACAAATAAAATCTTTAAAAAAAAGAACTTATCAAACTCAACACCCAAAAAACACATAATCCAGTTAACAAATGGCCAGAAGACATGAATAGATATTTTTCCAAAGGAAACATCCAGATGGCTAAGAGACACATGAAAAGATGCTCGACATCACTCATCATCAGGGAAATACAGATCAAAACCACCATGAGATGTCACCTCACACCTGTCAGAATGGATAAAATTTTCAACTCAGGAAATAGATGTTAGGGAGGATGCGGAGAAAGGGGAACCCTCCTACACTGTTGGTGGGAAGGCAAGCTGGTGCAGCCACTCTGGAAAGCAGCATGGAGGTTCCTCAAAAAGTTGAAAATAGGGCTACCCTACGACCCAGCAACCGCACTGCTGGGTATTTACCCAAAGGATACAAAAATACAGATTTGAAGGGGTCCATGTACCCCAAGTTTATAGCAGCTTATCAACAACAGCCAGAGTACGGAGAGAGCCCGAGTGTCCATCAGCTGACGAATGGATAAAGAAGACATGATGTATGTGTACAGTGGAAAACTACGCAGCCATGAAAAGAATGAAATCTTCCCATTTACAGCAACATGGGTGCAACTAGTGTGTATCATGCTAAGCAAAATAAGTCAGCCAGAGAAAGAAAAATACCACATGATTTCACTCATATGTGGAATTTAAGAAACAAAAGAGATGAACATATGGGAGGGGGAACAAGAGAGAGGGGGGAACAAACTATAAGAGATTCTTAATGATAAAGAACAAAGTGAGGGTTTGGGGCGCCTGGGTGGCTCAGTCGGTTAAGCGTCTGCCTTCAGCTCAGGTCATGGTCTCAGGGTCCTGGGATCGAGCCCCACATCAGGCTCTCTGCTCAGCATGGAACCTGCTTCTCCCTCTCTCTCTGCCCTCCCCCTGCTTGTGCTCTCTCATTCTCTCTCCCTGTCAAATAAATAAATAAATAAATAAAAATCTTAAAAAAACCAAACAAACCCTAAGGGTTGATGGAAGGAGGTGGGTAGGGAATGGGCTAGATGGGTGATGGGTGTTAAGGAGGGCACCTGTTGTGATGAGCCCTGGGTGTTATACGCAAGTGATAAGTCACTAAGTTCTACTCCGGAAATCAGTATTACACTGTATGTTACCTAAAGAGAATTTAAATAAAACATTGAAAAAGAAAAAAAGAAGAGTGTGTTGCTTGAATTCCGCATATTTATGAACTTTCCAGTTTTCCTTCTGTCGTTGAATTTCAGTTTCATTCCCCTTGTGATCAGAAAAGATACTTTGTATCATTTCAGTCTCTTATGACTTCTCAAGACTTGTTTTGTGATCTGTCCTTGAGAACCTTCCATGTGTACTTGAGAAGAACGTGTATTCACCTGTTTTTAGGCAGTGTTCTGTATATCTCTGCTAGTTCCAATCGATTTATAATACTGTTTAAGTCTTCTATTTTTGTTCTCTTTTTAAAAAAAGTTTTATTTATGGGTGCCTGGGCAACTCAGTTAAGCATCTGCCTTCAGCTCAGGTCACAATCCCAGGGTCCTAGAATCAAGTCCTGTATCAGGCTCTCTGCTCAGCGGGGAACCTGCTTCTCCCTCTGCCTCTGCCTCTCTCTCTCTCTCTCTCTCTCTCTGTCTCTCATGAATAAATATATAAACCTTTTAAAAAGTCAATTAAAAAAATAAAAAGTTCTGGGACGCCTGGGTGGCTCAGTTGGTTAAGGGGCTGCTTTCGGCTCAGGTCATGATCCCAGCGTCCTGGGATCAAGTCCCACATCGGGCTCCTTGTGCGGCAGGGAGCCTGCTTCTCCCTCTGCCTCTGCCTGCCACTCTGTCTGCCTGTGCTCGCTCGCTCTCTCTCCCTCTCTCTCTGACAAATAAATAAATTTTTTTAAAAAGTTCTATTTATTTAAGTAATCTCTACACCCAACATGGGGCTTGAACGTACAACCCCAAGATCAAGAATCATACATTCTAAAAAAAAAAAAAACTAAAAAAAAAAAAAAAGAATCATGCATTCTTCCAACTGAGCCAACCAGGCCCCCCAAGTGCTCTATTTTCTTATGGTCTTCTGTTTCATAGTTCTATCCCTTACTGAAAGTGAGGTATTGGGGTGCCTGGGTGACTCAGTTGTTAGGCATCTGCCTTCGGCTCAGGTCATAATCTCAAGGTCCTGGAATTGGGCTCTGCATGGGCTCCCTGCTTTGTTCCCATTCTCTCTCTGTCTCTGTCCAAAAAAAAGGGGGTAAAATCTAAAAAAAAAAAAAAAAAGAAAGAAAGAAAGAAAGAAAGAAAAGGTGAGGTATTAATATCCCCAACTGTTATGGTAGAAATGTCTCTTTCTCCTTTCAATTCTATAAGTTCTTGCTTCATATATATTTTAGGTTGCCTTTGTTAGGTAGGTATAGATTTACAACTGTTATATTTTCTTGCTGGATTGCATCTTTTATCAATATGTTCAATATATAATGTCCTTATTATCTCTTGTAACCTTTTTTGGCCTAAAATCTATTTTGTCTGAAAATAATGCAGTCATCTCTCTTTTAGCTACTTTGAATATCTTTTTTTAAAATTTTATTTATGTATTTGACAGAGAGAGCACAGCAAGAGAGGGAAAACAAGCAGGAGGAGTGGGAGAGGGACAATGTGGGGCTCGATCCCAGGACCGTGAGATCTGACCTGAGCCGAAGGCAGACACTTAACCGACTGAGCCACCCAGGTGCCCCTGTATTGAATAACTTTTTCCATCCTTTTACTTTGACTTCTCTGTGTCTTTGTATCTGAAGTGAGTCTCTTATAGATAGCATATAGCCAGATCATGTTTTTATGCCCAGTCTTCCTACCTCTGTTTTTTAATTGGAGAATTTAAGCCTTTACATTTAAAGTAATTACTGATAAGGAAGGATTTACTGTGCCATTTAGCGATTTGTTTTCTGTTTTGTATTTTTCTGATCTTCAATTTCCTCCCTTACTGCCTCTTTTTGTATTTGATTATAGTTGATTTTTTTTTTTGGTAGAAATCTATTTTGATTTCCTTCTTCTTTCTTTTTCTTTTTTCTTTCCATTTCTTTACTTTTATTTTTGAGAGAGAAAGAGAGAGCATGCACATGCACAAGAAGGGGAGAGGGGAGGGGCAGAGAGAGGGAAAGAGAATCCTGAGCAGGTTCCATGCCCAGTGCAGAGCCCAACATGGGGCTTGATCTCACAACTCTGAGATCATGACCTTTGCTGAAATCAAGAGTAAGAGTAAATCAAGAGTAAGCCACCCAGGTGTGCCCCCCACCTTTTCTCAACATTTTTCAGTTATTTTCTTAGTTGTTACTTTCTTAGTGGTTACTTAGTAGTTAATACAATTAACCTCCTAGCCTCGTAGCAACATGGTTTGAGTAATACCAACTTTGTTTCACTAGTATATCAACGTTCTGTCCCTGTAAATCCCTGTTTTCCCCCTAATCTGTTTTTGCCACAGATTACGTATTTACTGCCGATTAACATAGATTTATAATTATTGTGTTATGCACTTATCTTTTAAATCATATATGAAAAGAAAATTGGTTATGAATCAGAACTACAATAATACTCGCCTCTATATTTACTTATGTGGTCACATTTACCAATGTTCTTTATGGCTTTAAGTTACAGTCTGGTGTCCTTTCAATTAAACCTGAAGGACTCCCTTTAGCATATCTTGTAGGGAAGGTCTACTGGTAATAAATTCTGTCAGATTTTTTTTATCTGGAAATATCTTAATTTCGCCTTCACTCTTGGAGGACAGTTTTGCTGGATATAGAACCCTTGGTTGAGAATTTTTTTTTCCCAGTACTTCACATACCTCATCCCACTGCCTTCTGGCCTCCATGGTTTCTGAGGAAAAATCAGGTAGTTATCTTTTAAGGATTCCTTGTATGTGATAAGTTACTGCACTCTTGCTACTTTCAAAATTCCCTCTGTCTTTGGATTTTGGCATTTTCACTATAATATGTCTGTGTGGATCTCTTTGAGTTCGTCTTGCTGGAGATCTGTTGAGCTTCTTAGATATGTATATTCATGGGTTGTTTGTTTGTTTGTTTGTTTCAGATTGGGGAAGTTTTTAGCCCTTATATCTTCAAATACTTTTCTGCCCCCTTCCTCTTTCTCTCTTCTTCTCAGACTCCTATAATGCATTTGTCAATATGCTTGGTAGGGTCCTACAGGTCCCTTAGGTTCTGCTCATTTTTATTTATGGTTCTGTTATTTATGGTTCTATTTATTTATTTTTATTTATGCTTTTTTCTTTCTGCCCATCAGATTGTATAATTTCAATCACCTTATCTTTAAGTTTACTGGTCCTTTCTTCTGCCTGCTCAAATCTGATGTTGAACCTCTCTAGTAGATTTTTCATTTCAGTTATACTTTTCAGCTCCAGAATTTTAATTTAGCTCCTTCTTGTGTCTCTTTTAGTTGATATTCTCATTTTCTTCAAACATCATTTTCCTGATTTCTTGTAGTTCTTTGTCCCTGGTTCCCTTTAGCTCATCGAGCATATTTAAGAATTGAGTTCATGTTCTCGATCAGCAATGCCAATATCTAGGCATCTTCAAGGATGTATCCCGTCAAGTTTGTTTGTTTCTTTTTCTTGTGAATGGGCCATTCCTTCAATTTTATTTGTATGTCTTGTCATCTTAGTTGAGAACCGGGTGTTATAAATTTCATAATGAAGTCACTCTGTCAATCTGATGCTCCCATTCCTCAGGGATTGCTGGTTTTGCTTGTTGAGGGCTGCAACTGTCCATTTGTGACTTTGCCAAGCTGTTCTTGCAATGTGTATGTTCCTTGTTGTGCATGGCCAAGGAAGTGTCTGTTGCATTAAATCTGTGGTCAGCCAGTGACCTGACAAAGATTTCCTTAAACATCTGGGGGAAAAAAATTCTCTTTTTGTCTCTTTAAATCTCCCCATAGGTCCTGCCAGGGAATTTCAGCTGCTGCCACTGAGGGGTCTGAAACCAAGACAAGCATCTGCAGTGGCCCCACAAAAACACTGCCAGACCAACCCAGCAAAATAACTCCAAAATATTTGAAGAACAAGGACCCTACTGCCCACCCTGGCACAAGCCAGTCACTCCAGCAACATGGGCTCCCTACCCCCACAGCTGTGGCAAGATTGAGGAAAGGGGGTAATAGATGGTTATTGCACACTTCTCTCTTACCAAAGAATAGTGGCTTCTCCTTCATTAAACATTCCTCTGAGTGTCATAAGTATCCAGTCAGGTTTCAGAGTTCCAAAGTGGCTGGTTCCAGTCCCTCTTTCCTACTCCATCATTGCTTCAGGTGTCAACTCCTAGAGATTTCTAATCTACCCTTTTGTGTGACATTGTATGTAATATAATCACTTACCTGTAATCACAGACATTCGGTCACTTTTGCTGCATTCTACTGGTTACAAGAAGCAAGTCGCAGGTC
Organism: Mellivora capensis; assembly: GCA_004024625.1. Classification (NCBI taxonomy): domain Eukaryota; kingdom Metazoa; phylum Chordata; class Mammalia; order Carnivora; family Mustelidae; genus Mellivora; species Mellivora capensis. The sequence continues at coordinate 4,154 of PISX010002333.1, read as the reverse complement.
CTTCCCACACTCAAGGGGAGGGGCTTACACAAGGTTATGAATACCAGGAGGCTGGGACCATTGAGACTACCTCAGTCCATCCTCCATACTGCTTTTGCGTTATGTTATTTCTAAATAAACAAATATATACAAGTATATGAAAGAATGGGGAAAGTTCTGGAAAAAGATGCACTGAATTCTTACATAAGAGAAGTCAAGGGACAGGGATGGTTAGCAGAGCATGCAGATAAGTAAGGAGGTCAAGTTTCACTTTTTTGAAAGAAAATATATTTAAATATTATCCAAAAAAATGGCTAAAGGATGTAAATATCTCCTCCAGAGAAGAGATAAACACTAACATTTGCGCTGAGTCTGGAGTTCTTCAGGAAAAAAGAAACACCTATTAATTTAAGAATGTCCACTGATTCCCTTTGCCCCAAACATTTGCAGGGTCCAGTCCAAGAATATAAATGGGAGCCCTGAAAATGTGCTAAATACTTAGATGTTAGGAGTCTCTTCCAGTTTCTCTTTTTTTCTCTTCCCATTCTGAACAATTTAGCCCATAAGCCATTAGGGAGGGCAGAAAATGGAAGGCGTTCTTGTAGGTGGAGGCAGTTGGGAGGTGAAGAGGCAGAGCCAGGACTAGGGTAAGGAGAAGGAGGAACTCACCTTGGCTGAAAATGTTAAAAGGGTGTTCAAAAATGCATTAATTAAGACAAATCCTGTTTTAATACATTACTTTAAAACGGCAAGATAAATGCAAAAAAATCCAGAATGAGCAAAATATCAAAAATATTAAACAAAGGATCAGTGTTACTGAATTATACTTTTGCTTCAAGCTCCAATATGACTCAGCACAGCACTCTTATTTCAGGAAGGCACTCATGAATGGGTATGGCCTGATGTGGGGTGTCAGAACCTGACCAGAGTCCATGAGGTGTCCACATGCGTGACAGCTCGGCCTGGGGTATCAGAGCCTGAGTGAGGAGGATGTCCACATAGGAGGTATCTTGGTACAGAGTGTCAGAGTCTTAGCTGGGTGTAGAGGACACCCACACAGAAGTGGCCAGGTGCCAGGGGTTGGATCCCAAGAACAGTGAAGAGAATGTTCATGAAGGTGGGACAACTAGTGCAGATTTCTAGAACCCAGGGATGTTGAGAAGAGCTTCTGAGTGGTTATGTGCATCCTGGCCTAAGTTGTCAGAGTCTGAGTGTGTTGGGGGGGTTGTTGGCATCGGGGAACATCAGTGGCAGAGTTGGTTAATTGAAAGAAATTGATTAAGTAAAGAGATTAAGGATTTTTTAAAAGATTTTACTTATTTATTTGACAGACAGAGATCACAAGTAGAGAGAGAGGTAGGCAGAGAGAGAGAGGAGGAAGCAGGCTCCCTGCTGAGCAGAGAGCCTGATGCAGGGCTCGATCCCAGGACCCTTAGATCATGACCCAATCCGAAGGCAGAGGCTTAACCCACTGAGCCACCCAGGTGCCCCAAGAGATTAAGGATTTAGAGACATGTTTCCCACAGCTGGAGAAGGGAGAAATGTAGAACAGAACCTATGGTGTTGGATGGGTATTGGAGACACTGGTATGACATCACAATTTTCTTTTTTCTTTTTTAAAGATTTTATTTATTTATTTGACAGACAGAGATCACAAGTAGGCAAGAGAGGCAGGCAGGGAGAGAGAGGAGGAAGCAGGCTCTCCGCGGAGCAGAGAGCCTGATGCGGGGCTCGATCCCAGGACCCTGGGATCATGACCTGAGCCGAAAGCAGAGGCTTAACCCACTGAGCCACCCAGGCGCCCTTTTTTCTTTTTTTCTTGTTTTTTAAGATTTTATATATTTATTTGGGAGAGAGGGAGAGAGGGAGAAGCAGACTCACCTCTGAGCAGGGAGCTGGATGCAGGGCTCGATCCCAGAACTTGGAGATCATGACCTGAGCTGAAGGCAGATGCCACCCAAGTGCCCTAACATCGCAATTTTCAATAAACTTCTAGTTACTGCATTTCATCCTTTGTGCTAAATTTTTGTCACACAGCTTACTTTTACATATTCTATAAATTAGACATTGTTGGGGCATCTGGGTGGCTCAGTTGGTTAAGCGTCTGGCTCTTGGTTTTGGTTCAAGCCATGATCTCACGGTCGGGAGATGAAGCCTGGCACTGGGCTCCACGTTCAGCGAGGAGTCTGCTAGGGATTCTCTCCTTCTTCCACCTCTACCCCTCCCCTCACTCCCTAGGTCTCTCTTGCTCTCTAAAGTAAATAAATAAATCTTCAAAAAATTATACATTGTTACTATTTTTGCTTTAGATGGTTATGTTTTCGAGAGATCAGGAGAAATGTTTGAGTCTTTTAATATTTACCTTCAATGTAACCTTTTCCACAGTTCATTTTTGTGTGTTGGCCAAAGTTTCTGTTTGGTACCATATTCCTTATATCGGGTTTCTTCCCAAAGAACTTCCTTTACAGTTTTTGCAGCATAGGTCTGCAAGCAATGACTTTTCTCAGATTTTAGGTTTTTCTTTAGAAGTCTTTAATTCATCCTCATTTAAAAAAATTTTTTTAAAGATTGTATTTTATTTATTTGTCAGAGAGAGAGCGAGAGAGCGGAAGCGGGGGGAGTGACAGGCAGAAGGAGAATAAGGCTCTCCACTGAGCAAGGAGCCCAACATGGGACAAGTGGGACTTGATCTCAGGACCCCAAATTTATGATCTGAGCCAAAGGCAGATGCTTCACTGACTGAGCCACCCAGGCGTCCCTTCACCCTCATTTTTAAAAGACATTCTTCCTGTACAAAGAATTCTGGATTGACAGATTTTTCTTTCAGTGTTTTAAAGATGTCACTCTATTTTCAGTTTTCGTATTTTCTGATGGGAACTTGACTATAAGTCTTTCTATGCTCTTCTGTAAGCAATGTACTTCCCCCTTAGCTCTGTTTATCCTTTTCTCTCCTATTGACTTGTCAGTGGTTTGAATATGATGTGTGTAGGGTGTGTGTGCGCGCGCGTGTGTGTGTGTGTGTGTGTGTGTGTATCAGGCTTAGGGTTCTCTGAGATTCTTGAATCTGGAGCTTGTGAACTTCCATTGCTTTTGTAAAATTCTTAGAGACATTCTTTAAATATTTGTTCTACTCCATTCTTTCTTCTTTTGGGACTCCAATAACATTATTTTATTTTTTTTTTAAGATTTTTATTTATTTATTTGACAGAGAGAGAGATCACAAGCAGGCAGAGAGGCAGGCAGAGAGAGAGGAGGAAGCAGGCTCCCCGCTGAGCAGAGAGCCCGATGTGGGGCTCTATCCCAGGACCCTGAGATCATGACCTGAGCCGAAGGCAGCGGCTTAATCCACTGAGCCACCCAGGCGCCCTCCAATAACATTATTTTAAAAATTTCGGGATGCCTGGGTGGCTCAGTTGGTTGAGCAGCTGCCTTCGGCTCAGGTCATGATCCCAGCATCCTGGGATCGAGTCCCACATCGGGCTCCTTGCTCAGCAGGGAGCCTGCTTCTCCCTCTGCCTCTGCCTGCCACTCTGTCTGCCTGTGCTCCCTCTCTCGCTCGCTCGCTCTCTGACAAATAAATAAATAAAATCTTAAAAAAAATTTTTTGTTATTATCCACAGCTTTTTGAGGCTCCATTCAGTTTTTTTTTTTTCCCTACTCTTTCACTTTGTATTTCAGTTTGGGCAATTCCTTTGTCATAATTGAGGTTTACTGATTGATCCCTTGGCCATAACGAGTCTTCTGATGAAGGGTATCTTCATAACTGAGACTTTTAAAATTTTTAACATGTCTGTCTTTAATGCCTTCTTTTGGTTTCCATCCTCTGTTGGAATTCCTGATCTGTTCCTTCATGTTGTTCATTTTTCCACTCAATTACCTTCTGCAATTATTGATTAGTTCAAATTTTATAAAGCTTTATATAAATGGAACAGTACAGTATGTGTTTTCTTTTTGTGTAGCTACTTTAACTAGTATATCAAGTGTGTCAACGCTTCATTCCTTTTTATTTATAAGTCATATTACATCGTACGAATATGCCACAGTTTCTTTGTTCCTTCCTCTATTGGTAGGTATTGTGTTTTTCCCAGCTGGAGCTCTATCAATGTTTGTGTACAAGTCTTTGTATGGGCATTTGCTTTTGTTTCTCTGAGGTAAATAACTAGGAATACAGAGAT